>MU254077.1:0-31742 GCA_019669825.1 Calycina marina
AGCGCAATTGTGGTGGATACTGGAGAGTTGTAAATACCTAGGTAGAAATTTTGAACCGCTTGCCCATATGAACCGGTAGACCATACGGCACGTTATTTGTCGTGTGTTCCTCTGCATAAGTGGTCCATCGTCTAAGGCATCTTTCCCATATTGGAGCGGCCTGGATTATAAACTCCAAGAATCTGCAATGCCTAGCTAGATCTCTGCTCGATATATGAGAAGAAACTTCAACCGTTTCTTGGAACACTTTGTTTGCTCTCTTTTCAAGACAATGGCCAACGCCAAATGGTCTTTTTGCCCTTGATTTAGTATACTGGCGTAGGCCCGTTGTCTCACTGGACCCCGGTTCTAGCATGCAAGAAACAGCCTTCCGTACAAGCTTACACTCTGCCATGTTTGAGCCAGTAATGACTGGACTGGCAAGATTATCCCAGGCCACCTAGCTAGCTACATTGAACATCGCTCTTGGCGGAACACGATGTCCAGCAACCTAGCCCAGCCTGAGCGCCGTGTTTCATCAAGCTTGATTGCGGCAGTACGCTGTCAAGCTTACTATGCATCCCTACCGCGTTACATACCGTGAGCCTTTAGTCCCCAAGTCAGCAACGCGAACATTCCGTCCATCGGAACCACAGAACCCTACCCCAGCAACCGGTCCAGCACCTGTCCTCAAGAAGCAAAGCTGCGATCCAAGGATGGCAATCGTTGGTCGGAAATATTTAAGGCGAGCTCAGGGCTGCTACTACGATATGGACGATCACTTCTTGTCGGCTGATTCTCTCTGATTGGAGCAGTTGTGTTGTCGCTTGACATGAGTTACCCAGCCTGCTCGACCTGGACGTAACATAAGGCCACTAGAGGATAATGCGTCGTAGACTGGGAGGCCAGTGGTATCCTCTTCCAGAGATTGCAATCGCCTGTGGAGGGAGCAGCCCTGAAGTTCGGGCCAAGGGAGGAAGTGAGTGCTCTTCAACCACTATGGTGAGAGAGTGTGTGAGTGAGTGAAGACTCGGGTGCTGCGTGACTCGGGTTAACAGTTCCGAGGCTTATGATGCGCATCGTATTGGGTTATTGGTGCAGAGTTGTGCCATCGAGCCAATACAGGTAGCTAGGCGGCAGCCATATCAGTTTCGCGGTGCAGCCTCTTGGTCCAGAATCCCCAATTTTGGAGCTCAGCGACCATGATGTGATCCATCCTTCCATCCAGAGGCTTCGGAATGCCTCGACCTCCAGTTTTCCTTGACCGAGCCACAACCAACTTATATGCATATGGTAGGAATAATGATGGTACTAAACGTGACTCGAAACGACCACCGATATCGTTCCATTGCCATGTAACACAAGTGAACAGCTTGAGATGAGTTTTATCAAACTACCCAGTCAACCATATCCTATGTACACAGACAACGTCTTCATATCTCGCTTTACGTCATCCCGGTATCCGGCCAACGAGCACTGCTGGCAGGTATCCTCCTATATCATGCAGGTAGCAATGTTTGCAGAATCTGGCAACTCGACTCCAAGATCTAACCCGACTTGGTTAACACACAGAGCCATCACCCAGAGGGCCATCAACAAGCGCAGCCAAAAGTCTCCTCGACGGGCATAAGCGCTGCAACTTCCAGCTCTCCGATGAAGAACTCAGCAACACCAACCTCAACTTGCACCAAGACATGAAACCGCCCCATCACATCAGTAGGCGGTCGCAGCGCTGCTACACGCCGAAAAGACATCGCACTTTCATCTGCCACTTTCAAACTACTTAGTAGCTGACGTCTATGGGTGATACTTTATCGGGCCTGGTTGGAAAAAGGATAGTCGGCCTGCGTGAAGGTAACTTGTGCATTAAAGGTAGAACTTTAAGTGTATCTATGGAACAAATGAATGAAGGAAGGTATGAAAGGTATGATAGGCAAGCTTTTGGTGCGCAAGATAGCATTCTGTTATAGCATTGACCAAAATCTTCCGTCCAAGAAAAGGCATCTATATATCTAACTCCCAGCACAGTATTACATTTATGATTCCAATCCAATATTACCCACAGCACTTTCAACCATGACAAGAGCCTTATTACTCAGAAAACACCATATAATCCCACAACTCATTCGAGAACCTCTTTTTCAAATCCCCCAGCTCCCACCCTTGCACCTCGCCAATCCTACTCAACGTCTCGCGAAACAGCGGGATTTTATCCTTATACGCGACCTCCCGCAAATACTCCCTGGCCGGCCTGCCTCTCATATTGATACTCTCCCACTCCTTGGCCCAATGCGGGCGCACATTCAGGGGCTCGCCATGCTCATCGACATAACTGAGCCACAGGTCGGTCACGCGCTGTAAAAACGGCTGCCATTCGGCATCGGCGACAGCATCAGGGATGCTGAGGACCTCGATGGAGGCGGTACCGTGCACATTGCCGTTTTGCGGCGCCATGAGCAGGTCGGACGATCCCATAATGCGCAGCTCCATCGTCAGACGCATGGGACAGTCGACATCCGCGTAGGTGAGGTTGATTATATCCCACCAGGCGCGCTGGACGACGCTGTAGTCGGGCTTAGACGGGTCGTCTTTCTTGCCTGGGATTGGGATCTGGAATTCGAGGTCGCGGACGCGCATGTTTTGAATCTAATTATTGTTCTATTAGCTTGAGCATGGAAAGTGGATGCGAGGGATACTTACACCACGACGGAAGTGGAGACCGTTGGGAAGCGCGGTCTTGATGATGTTCTTGTCCTCGAGCGCTGTTTGGCCATAAGAGGAGAAGTCGAATGGTGGCAGAGCTACCATCCCCATCGTCGCCAGCACCTCAGCTTGCCAGCGGCCAGGTAGAGCATTGAAGATCGGATTGGCAGTGATGACAGCACCGAGCCATCCTTCCACCCACTGCAACCAAGTCTGGAACGGACTCGGATACTCGACCGCACCCGTCTTATCATCAGTAGGATTCCACGTATTAACCCACGCCTGCTGCGACCGAGTGAACCAGAACCATTCAGAGTAGTAATCATTGCTCGCTCTGTCCTCGAAGTCTGCAAGCGCGGTGTTATATTGAGCTTCTGTGAAGGTTTTGCGTAGCGCAATGGGGATGTCTTCGCGCTTGATGGGAGGGATCGCGAGTCCGATGTCTGGCTTGATGGGTTTGAGGACTGCATATTGCATCTTGTCGAGCTCGAAAGTAATGTGGGTCACTACTCCTAGCAAGCCAAAGCAGCCGGCTGCAGCTTTGAGATGGACTGGGTCGGAGATAGTGCGATGTTCACCATTAGCGTCGACGTACTCAACTGCTCGGACGTAGTCGTTGACGGTCTTGTGGCGGCGACCAGCACCGTGGCAGATTGGGCCGTTGACACCTCCCCAAGTGACCCTATGCGTATGTCAGTATCTAAATCTAGTCATCACTAGGGGGTAGCTTACTCAACCAGAATGACATCCACTGGCATAGTCCACTTATCATTCTTCACCGCCCACCTCCTAAACTGCTCATTAGTAACCGCAACACCGACCCTCACCAACGCCTTATCAGCCGCACTAATAATCAACCTATCAGGCGAAGCAAGCTGGATACTCTTCAGCTCATTATTAGGATCGATATGCTCCTCAGCCTGGATGCTCATCGGATCAGGCAAGTGATTGACTTCCTCGAGATTGAGCAGTGAAACGAGGATCTGTTTATCTTCGGAGAACGAAGAGCTCCATGAATGTCTGTAACCAGAGCAGCGGATGCGATATTCGTTGATCTTGGCCCATTTGACTAGGCTTTGTAGACCGAGGACGGTCTTGGGCACGAATGTCCAGCGAGGAGTGTTGGACACACTTTGTCCCCAGTTCTCGAAGTGTAAGTCTTCGTGGACCTGGGTTGTTAGCTAGAGATCATGATAACGATTGCGCCCATTACCATCGATCTGCCTCATCCAGCAACATCTCTTGGAGGCCACTTGATAGGTGATCAAGCAGCTGCTAATACGGCGCACAACGGACATTTAGATAAGAAAAAGCAATCTTACCTCCATGATTCTCGTCTCCTCCTTATCCTCGAAAATTTTCGGAGACTTACCTGTCCCACTCGCCTTCTCAGAATTAAAGTCCCGCACACCATTGCTCTTATTAACCGACTTCGTTTCCGCCACACCAACATGATCATCCTGGATTCCAAACAACCCCTCAATCTTGTCCACAAACTCCCTAACCTCGCTGAAATGATGCTTTACCGGCGCACTGGCTGGCAAGTGGAAATCACCATCGTGATTTGTTCCACTAGCCATAACAGGTCCCTCATCACCACCACTGATGAAAGCACGCAGCTGTCTCTTCATCCCGTCATCCAGCAGCTTGAACGCATCTTGGAAAGCGTGCGTCTTCTCAAAGACTTTCAGAAATCCGCGCATGTGTTCTTGCGGATCGACGCCCTTGTTGCGGATCGACCAGAGATGATCGCACAGGAGCGGGATATTGACTTGTGGAAAAGACTCTTGCACGACGTGCATATGATCGATGATCTCGCCAAGAATGAAATATGAAGTCAGATTCTCCTTCGGCGGCTCAGGAAGTTCCTGGAAAAGCGTATGGATCTTGGACACCATCCCCATTATTACAGCGCTTCTACTGGCTGGGTAGGCGAGAGCTCGGATATAATTCAGGGGTAAACTTTGGTTCTTGTTCGCAACCTAATGGGAGGAAGGCAATGGAAAGCAAACAAGTGCAACGGGAATGCAAGGCAGCAATTGGATCAACGCGAGAAAAAAGATGAGATGGACTTATATAGGCCTCTTCACACATACACATCCGGTGGCCTGGGAAGCGGTAAGGCTGCCACTAGTCTGCGTGCGGCTGTGCTGAGTCGAGCCGAGGCGAGCGTTATATCTTCAGCTCTGCAGAACCACCATGGTTGCAGATCATGCAGAGTTCTAGTGTGAGAAGACATGGTGGTGCAGGCTATCATCAGAAGTCCGTCCGTGATGTTGTGCGTCTGGTTGCCGTGATTGGATGTCGTGGTCTTCTCAGCTTCGTAAAGGAAGTAGTGATATCTGAGGACCCCTGATAGGGCTGAGGACGCCTCGGGGGGTGGTGATAAGCGCCAGTTGTAAGCTGAAATTCATTTTCGGTGTATTGCCCCTAATCTGTAGAGAAAATGACCTTTGGGAAAGTAGATGAAGCGGATGAACTGTTTGGTCGAAATTGTGATCATCGTAACATCGGGAGTTCTTCGAGACTTCAAAAAGGAATTCTGACTGCTCAAACCTTTAACAGCTAGGAGAAAGACACCCCGATTTCATAATATTGTCAGATACAGGTCCACCGTCAGAAAATTGACTACAATAAACCGGTTTGTGTTACAGACGAGAAAATGCTGACCCAATTCCGTTCACCGATCTTCGACTACGCAAGCCTCCTTTCTTAGTCATGGAAAGAATATATGGTAGCATTATCAGTACCAGAATCGATAGTTGGGTTTTGTCCGATGTTATCTAATCTCGTTGAATGAACGTTGAGCCACCCCCAGCGCTGTGTCTCGTGAAGACATATGACGATTGAGGAGACATCTGGAGAGCCTGACCAACAGGTCTGATCGGGGTATTTGGCGGAAGCTAATGCGGTCACATAAATAACATACTGAGATGGTTGTGAAAGTGATCAAGGTTCTTGGTTGGGTATCATACTTTCTTTTTGTAAAAGTCGCAAAGTGATGCGAGGTATCCATTCCCTAGTCATGATGCATCCTATATAGCAGTTCGTGAAGCAATACCTACCTCTGCTTGATGATCTCCGCAAGGAAGTCCTCGCTGTAGTACGATTAGCATGATTCGTCCATCAAGAGCAGGGCGAAGTCTTACAAAGACAAAGTGATAAACCCATCCCGATCATCATCATACTTCTTAAACACATCAGTCATTCTCTTCAAGCTAATACAGCTCTGCACGAAGAGATCGAAACTAATAGCGCCTTTACTCCTCTTGTCGAAAGTCTTGAAAAGCGTATTAACAAACGGAGGACTCAGCCTATAGCCGAAAGCTACCAAAGCACTTGTGTATTCGTTCAGACTGATATTGCCGCTATGATCGACATCAAAGCGATCAAAAAGACTGCGCCAGGCCGCAAGGAAACCCCAGAGTCCGCAGAACTCGTCGAAGCCAATGGAGCCTGAGCGGTCACTGTCGAACATTCTGATCATCATTGTGACCGTGTGTGGGTCGAAGGAGGACCAGTCTCCATTAACAAGCGCGGCACGGAGTTCTCGTTCTGTAAGCTGTCCGCTGCCTACAATGGTATTAGCTGAGAGGTTCTTAATATGTCTCTGTAGTTCGCATACTATCTTTGTCAACAGCTTTGAACAGCGGCCAGAGCGTAGGATCTGCGCCATTTGGAGGAGCGGGTGATGGAGGAGCGGGTGATGGAGGAGCGGGTGATGGAGGAGGTCTCGACATAGCTTGCTGCGGTGGCCTATTCTGCGCAGGCGGCGGTCTACCATAACTTGAAGGCGGAGGAGAGCCTACCCCGTGATGGGGTGGAGGAGTGTCCGAACTGTTATAGCCATAGTTCGCAGGCGGCTGCATCTGCGGCGACAGTCTGCGGCCACTGTGTGGATCAATGCTTCCTGGTAATGGAGCCGAGGGTTTGTTACCGTACTGGCGATCGTGAGTAGCTACTTGCGCCTGGGAGTGGTGTGGATGTTGGTTGGGCCGAGGATGCTGCTGCTGTTGGCTTGGAGCAGGCGCCGATACTGGCACCTGTGATGGGCTTCCTCCTCTCTATACATGTATGTTAGTGGTGTCCTATGACTTGACCCGAATGCGATGATTCATACCCTTTCTGGCTCTGCGAAACTGGAAATGGTCAGCTTCTGCTACACCACTACTTTGCGACCTGAACACGAGACTGCGGGGTTGGAGAGACATACGCAGGTAGGGAATCAGGGTTAAAAGATTTGTTGTAGGCCATGATTGTATGCCGTGTTGTAAGGAGGACGGGAATAGAGTTGAGGCTCCTTATGGAATTGCAGGGTCAAAGAGCGTTGAAGCTAGCAGGTTCTCGTGCGTAGATCACTATGTTAGGATGTTTCAGTGAACAGTAACGGACCTTATGATTGCTTTACGAGTAGTAATGGGTAGTTAGAAATCAGATGTGTGTGAGTGTAGCCTTGGTGAATGTAAACTACTTCTGTATCACCAAGGTAGCTTTGGACTTACAACACATTGGTGAGGTAAATTTGGGAGTTAGGAAGCTTTAGGGATGCTGGGTCGCCAAGATATTCTATCTGACCCACTTCACTTTTGACTTTGGTGTGAAGTCAGAAGTCAACATTGGGTTTTGCTGGCCGTATCTTTGCTATTGTGTTATGGCAGATATCACATTTACAGACGGTGGCGAGTATTGGGTATTTGGCTATGGGTATGCCATTTTTTACTTGAACCCTATGTCTATACTCGCCGCTTTATTAATTACTCACTCACAGGAGCCTCATCTGGAAGCCCCCACCGCATTTTGGTGTGTGAGACCAGACCTTTTCTATGGCCACTTGCTGAGGAGAGATTCTACCAGATCGCCGAGTCCCAGGTTATGTGACAGGCTATGTGCGAAGATTTTGGCAGGTTGGTGTTGTCCATGGACACACATAACTGCAAAGTTGCTGACAATCCTATCCAGGCAAGGTACCTCTCCAGACCTTTCAATCATGGCTGCAGGAGAGCTGACATACCCCAAGCGAAGACCATCGCGGCACACCTGAAGCTCCAGGGCGAGTAGTAACTCTAATCGAGCGCTCATTCTGGGAAACGTTGCCAGACTGGCATCCATCTGGCTCCGACAAAGTCTGGGGGACTGCATACCGGATAGAAGCTGCGAAGGTGCAAGAAGTGCAGAAATACCTCGATATCCGTGAGATCAACGGCTACACCATCCACTACACGCCGTTCCATCCTGCCGATGGCACCAGCGACATCAAGACGCTGGTATACATTGGGACGCCTGAGAATGAGCAGTTCATGGGACCACAGGAACCGCAGGTGCTTGCGGAGCATATATACAGGAGTATTGGTCCAAGTGGGCTGAATAGAGATTATCTCTTGAGTCTGGAGACAGCGTTGAACGGCCTGAGTCCTGACAGTGGAGATGGACATATCACCGAACTGGCGAACAGAGTGAGAGAGATATCGAAACGAGCCAAAGATGCTAAAGTTGGCAGTGGTCAAGTATCGGAAATGGCCATAGTACATGATTTTAGAAAGAACGGTGTCACGAATGATCAAGAAGAAACTAAGAAATGATCTTGGTCAAGAGCAACGGCATCTTTCATTTCCATGGGCGTGCATAGCTAAAACTGCGCGATGTCAACCTTGATCAAGGTGATCTAGGTCCAAGTATCAGAAGCCCCCAGCGACGATGTGACGAATATGTTTAGCCAGCCGTAAACAAGCAGAACAGGTAAAAGAAACCCCAAACTCCTCTCAACGCTAACCCAAGGTCAAAACCTGCATCATAGACCACGTCGTCAACTAGGAGACAACACCCATAGGGCAATGTTCCAAAGCCAACTCCACAATTACTTCGCTGCCAACCCGAGGCGTAATTTCTTGTCTGTTCCGTACGAACACTCAACGCGAGAGACCATAGAGAGACGTTCACTTCGCCGAACGAGAACCTCCTACCAGCGTTGCTGGTCTTGGCCACCGCCATAGCCGCCTGATTTGTCTATTCGTTAGCAAAGGGCCGCTCATGGGATAGTCATGAAGAGGCTCATGAGGATGCTTTCTCACCTCCACCAGATTGGTATCCACCCCCCTGGCCTCCCTGGTAACCGCCGCCTTGGTAGCCACCACCTCCTCCGGAGTAACCTCCACCGCCGCTGTAGCTGTGGAATCTCCGGTTAGCTCTGTGACCTACTATACATTTAGGGCACGATGTTGACTTACCCGTCACGACCACCTCCGTAACCGCCACCGCCTCCACCTCCACCTCCACGGCCACCGTATCTGAAAGATGTCAATGCCAGCTAGATGTTAGAGCATTGTTCGAACTAACCCTCCACCACCACCGCCACGTCCACCTCCGAATCCACCACCTCCGGAACCACGCTCGGATGCCTTGTCAACACGAATGGTGCGACCATCGAATCTATTGTCGCGTTAGAGAGTACCCCTAGGCTATTAATTATGTAACATACTCGATATTGTTCATGGCAGCGATAGCAGCATCAGCATCGGCATCTTGTCCATAGCGAACGAAACCGAAGCCTCGGCTACGACCAGTGTCGCGGTCCTTGACAACGACCTATGACAGGTGTTAAGTGGTTGCGCACAATCTTGTGGAGATAAACCTGGAACTTACAGCTTCCTCGACAGCTCCAAACTCCTCGAACTTCTGACGAAGCGCATTCTCATCCGTGTGCCATGCGAGGCCACTAGAAGCGATATTAGTATTTGTTTATTGCCAAAGGAGGATCCGCTACGAGAGTTGAAAGTTGAGCTTACCCGATAAAGAGCTTGGACATTTTTGGGGAAGTTGTTGGGTATCTGGCTGAAAGTCTCAATGTCCGCGCGCAATCACACAAAAGAGCGCATAATGGTGCCTTCTGGTAGACTGAAAGTGAAGGAACGCACAACATTCAAAGAGAGATACATCGTGGGAGAACAAGGACTCCGCTTGGCAGATAAGGATGGAATGTGTGCTATGATGATATGATATGAGGTGTAAAGGCGATCGTAAAGATCGAGGATGATATGATGTGATAAGACAAGGTCAGCGAGGAGCAAGAGAACACGAACTTGAGATTGTTTGGTTGTTGTTAGTTGGTAGGTGTGAAGCTGTTGATGGCACGATTAGAATTGCGATTCTGACCGTCAGGAAGGAAGGTACGAACATGATCTGAGGTCAAAAAACTGGTGAGAGTCTGCGAAGAAGTTTTCATAAACGAGAAGTGAATGATGAGGGGTGTACGAATGGAAGAGGAGTTGACCTTTTACTAGGTGGAGCGGGGCAACAAGATAAGGCGCTAACGTTGGCTAACCGGACCCCTGTCAATTTATATATTGATCAAGGCACCCCTGGTGAAGGTACGGCGCCTTTTTGGGGATATTTCCTTGTTTGTTACTGCACCTGCGTATGTTTTGCTTTTTAGCGTTCGTCTCTCGATTCTATGACGTGAAGGACCAGTGGGAGATAGAGATTGGAATAACCAGAAGCTCTATATAGTGTTCAGAGGAGGGTTTGGAGGAATTCTTAGCAGAGACTACTTGCAAGTATTCACTACACATCGCTATCGCAGCGGATTGATGGAGAGGACTGGAGGTGAAGTGGTACGTATCGGTTTACCACAACGATGAAAACTCGGATGAACATCAGACGATGACGAAAACATGCTGGTAACCGAGAGGCATGGTCTTATCACGCTTGCTTGCAGTTTCTTGACGAGATGAGGACGCACAACTGAGATATATATACATATACGAGTCTTCGAGTTCAGCTGCAATTCAATGATTGATACAACTTCGCACACCTTTCATACATATATACCGATCAAGAACGGTTATCAGCCAGCCTGCTCTATCAATCAATCTCATTGCACATGTTGGACTGTATTGGGACCCCGACGACCATTCAAGACTGAGCCAGGCCAAGACATCCTTCCCAAGACATCCTCCCCAGCGAGTCGGCCATCAAGGTCCAATCAAGCGTATGTTGGAGGCTGCATGATCTTTGTGGTTGCATTGACTAGGTGCCGCTTCTTCGTGTATTGATACGTCCAGTAGCGACTTGACTAGTCCTACTCATTGCCCGCATGAGCTTGTTAATCCTCAGCAGTAGGTCTTGATACCTGGGCTAGCTTGTGGTCTTCTATGTTGGTTATATCTAGGTAGCTTCCCAAACAAACTTCTACAGGTCAGATGCTGCTTGTAGATGCTGTATTAGCCGTTATGCCGATATCCTTATTCTGCAATCACAAAAACACCAAGTTGTGGGAGAGCAGGGGAGCTTATCGATAGCCCAAAAGTCGGCCCTTCGCCCTTCCTTGAGAAGTCCCCTTACTCATTCCCATGAGACACTCATTTTTATAACATCACCAGTGGTTGTCAAAATTGGTGCCGCACCTAATCATATCGCTGACTGCACACAAGTTGCGCGGGTGCTGAAGCCTTGCGGACAATGATTTTACATCACATATCGACAACGGCATTTTTGAAGCCGATGCTTGAACGGAAGGACATGTGGGAATCAACGGTCACGGTTCTCGGCGATCCGTACGGCGCAGGTGGATTTGAATACTTTGGTTTCAGTATGGAGAGGCATCAGGCTGGAAGCGCCTCTTAAGCAAACACACAGGCTGGAAGCGAGACTTGGAATCTAGTCCAACTGATGTCAAATTCATTTGTGGTATTGCCAGACAATGGTTCAAATAAACAAGCTCCTCAACCCGAAAGATCCGTCCGCTACCTATTGCACCAGTCTGTTCTGTATCCTCTACCACAGCTAGGTTGCAACGGGTTTCAGTGCACATATGTTCTTGTATTCAGTACACTCGACAAATGTGAGGATGATAACAACATATGGATTATCCTCTAGCTCCCAGCTAGTGCTCGATCATTGAAGACGGCACGACTTCGAATTTTTCTGACGAGAAGACCTGCCAAGCGCTTTGCCGAATATTATGAAGAGATTGATGAGCTGGCTATGGAAGAATACTCGCAACAGGGAGTTGATGAAGATATCTCAGATAATTCTGCAGATGAGAACTACACACATGACGTGGGTGACGAGGACGAGGAGGACACGCGACCAGCATATCAACGAAAGTCGCACTTGTACCGGCTTTCACCTCTCAGATATCACCGAGAAGAAAGTATACCAAACCATTGCCTCAAAGCCTCCAATGAAATCAGCAAGACCCGACGGCATCATCAACCAAGCCCTCCATTTTTCCGCTGCCCAAATAGCCCCCACCACACAAGAACATTCGGCCAGAGCCTAAGTGTTAGCTACTGTCCATCACACTTCTGATATTCAACTACTATAGTCCTCAGAAAACCAGGCAAAGATGACTATACTACACCTAAAGCGTATCGACCGGTAGCCCTACTCAAACCCACGGGAAAATTCATGGACTCGATAATCGCCAAGAGAATCAGCTACTTAACAGATATGTATCAACTGTTGCCGAGCATGTACATTGGGGGGGGGGCGCAAAGAGAGATCCACAGACCATGCACTGCATGACATTATCGAAAAGATATGTGAAGCTTAGAACTTACCCGATCCGCAGGTGGCAAGCCTTCTACTCCTTGACGTCTCTGGGGTTTTCGACAAGGATTTGCATGACAGACTGCTACACAATCTCAGGAAACGCAAAATCGATGAGAGGTCTGTCCTTTGGTTAGCTAGCTTTCTGGTAGACCGGAGCACAGGCATTAGCTTCGACAGTTTTAGATCAGAGGTCAATAAAGTAGACACGGGCATCCCCCAAGGATCACCGCTATCGCTTATCCTCTACCTATTTTACGGCGCCGACTTAGTGGAAACATGCAACCAGGAATCCAAGGCCATTGCGACGGGGTACATCGACGACGTTGCCATCTTGCGATGGGGTAGACCAACCGAAGAGACTTGTAACGTGCTAACAGAGACTACGCAAAGAGCCAACGAGTGGGCAAAGAGAAATGCTTCAGTCTTCGCACCGAACAAATTTCAGCTCACTAATCATACAAGAAGGCGGTGGGTGGAAGTTGACCGACACATACAGATCGATCAGACAGTAATCCGCCCGACCACAAGCAGTAAATATCTTGGGGTCAAAAAGTTACGTTTGACACGACACTGAATTGGGTATCAGAAAGTTCAGAAATATTGTGATTACCAGAAGCATTTGTGCCGCTCTCGTCTGTTCCACTGCGTACCAGTCTGCACTAACTTGCTTTCGACGATGTTTTCTACCTCCCATTTGAGCTAGGGGCTCCAGATCTACTTTGTTAGCTATCAAGCTTATCCACAGTCTTCTTTGTACCACAGATTGTGAGAGGGTCGCTTACTCTTAATGGGATTGGAAACGCTCTGGTCACCTGCTTCTTCCTCCTGAGTGGATCACTTATACGCTGACGGATCGATCTCACTTTCATATGTTCTTCTGCTAAACGCGCGTATATCATACTGAATATTTTCCAAGGCGTGATAGCAGAAGACTCTTTCTTAATTCGCGAGTGCTTTACCCACCAGAAGAGATATGTCTTGGAGAGGCTGAGTTGGCACCTTTGAGGGCCGCGTGTGGGTTTTGCAATATTCTGGCGAGGGCCGAGCCTGCGTTTTGCTTTTTTAATTGCCTGACAGTGAAATCGCAAAACCTATTAGAATGCAATCAGTAAGCATCCATGTCGAATAATCTTTCACGAGACAAGAGACTTACCCCGTTTCTCCAAATCCATGGGTTCAGTATCAGCATCAGATTCAGAGTCAGACTCGCCATCAGTTAGAGAATTGTAGCCGGAATCTTTGGTAGCCTCAGAGTCAGAATCAGGGCCAGAATTGCCATCGTGAGTAGAAATTCATTTACGCGCCCTGTTCCTCCTTTCCAATTTACCCGTGATTCCTATGCTCGAGGTTGTCCGTTTGACAAAGCTTGGGAAGCTCCACCTCGGCCATGCCGTAGGGTTTGACGTTGAGAGAGACGTAGGAAACGACCGACCATTCCAAGAAGAGGCGTGGATTTTGCCAAGTGATAGAAAAGGTGTAGCATCTTTTTGGCTTCCAGATACACAGCTCTAGAGTTGACTAATCTGCTCGCGATGAACCAGATAATACCGTGTCCTGACCATACGACTGCCCTCGCTACTAAGGACTTTGAAGCCACTTGGTAAGTAAATGCACATGCACACCGGTCTGATATCACAGACCTACGAGATATTGGAGCTCTGGAGCTTGCCGTAGGTTCATCAACTCACTAACCGGGAGTTACCTTTCCCCATTACAAAAAGGAACCCGCATGAGGTACTCAGCCATGCAGCAGCAGCTTACACACTGTTACAAAACATGACAGTTTGTCTCATTACTCTTTTTTTCATATGGCTACACAAGAGTGATGTTAAGGCAAGATGATCCAACGGTCGGAGAATTCCCAAATGATGGATCTCCCTTGCGTCAGGAACATTGCTATAGCTTGCGCCGACCTGGACTGGCCGCAGTTCCTCACCGTCATGTGATAGATTTGGATCATTCTTTGAAGAGAAACAGACCCATGAGATGCACAGTACATGGATTTGCAGAGCTCTAACAGAAGTAAGGAACGAAAAGCTTGCTGCATCAGGTACGTTGCCCTTTGATAAGGCTGAACTACACCGCTCTTTTGGTCTTACCTTACTCACTCATAACCTTGCGAATCTGTCAATCACCATCTTTCGTATCGAACATGCATAAAGAGTGCCTTGTTGCGATGTCAGTAACACCGTGGAAACAACCATGGTGCTGAGATTAGGTGCGTATTATCAGGTGCAACGAGCTGGAACTTTGGAAGAAAACTGCATGTTGAGCCATTTACTCTGAAGGCGAAGGCCGGGATGAAACGAGATAGGCCTACATGATCCTTCTGCATTCTCGTAAATCAGTTGATCGTTCTTGCCTACAATTAGATGAGGAAATGTCGACGTCGTTCCTTCCCACTTGGTTGCTGAGCCTTAGCTTTCTATGCATACCTACCTCACAATGACAACCATCAAACCAGAACTTGTACTTCGTACCACTCAATGGTATCGCAATCACAGTCCAAAGGACGAAGTTTTGCCAGGCACAAAGTTGACTGTTGCTTTCATGTTTTGACCTGTTGACGTAACACAATGGATCACGGCCGCCATAGCAGAAATGAGAAAGGAAGCAAGAAGTCCCATTGCAAACACTCACGCCATACAAAAGAAGTGCAGAGAACTGCGCAGACTTCACACCATACAAGGGAGGGACAACCTAGAGATAGCAACGCGAATGGAGAAAATCATGGGCTCGCAGAGCTTGGTGGAAATGAGAACTACATACGCAATTGGATTTCGCGGACGCATCAAGAAAGTCGCACATACCCCTCAGAGCAGAAGTTGATCCAGGAGCATATAGGTAAATTAATTAGAGCAGAAAAGAAGCAAACACAATGCTAATAATTCATTCGTGCAGTGGCGAGCCATGGACCAGCAGGGCAGACACGGGCTCAAGCTTTTCAAGGAGTCGGACAGATTGATAGTGCATTGGATAGTGGTCTCATATCGAGAAGGCGCAGGCGCAACTCTTTGTCGGATAGCTCTCTATTAGAGCCCGCAGAACCTGTCGCGCGGTCAACCTACCCAAGAATCGATGAAGTTGAGGCAAAAGCCTACAAGTCGACAAGAAACTTGTCGCACAAGAAGCAAAAACAGCAAGTGTCTGTGTCGAAGCAAGCTGAGGAGCCTAGCTATCGCAAGGAAACTTTTGAGAAGCGACCTCGTCACAAGACCCGCGAGAATCTATATGATCCTAAGCGACGAGAAGAGAAAAATGATCCCGTGGAGAAGAGGACAAAGAACCGTGAGAAAAGAGGCGATAAGCGGAAAGCCGTCAGGAAAGCTGGAGAAGACTTGATGAATAACTTCACCTCGAAAAATGTTGGCCAAGATCGTCTCACGGTAATGTTATCACATTCAACTTCTTTATTCGTTTTAACACCTGCAGATGCGTCCTTCGCAAGGTCTTGGCCTGTTCAAAAATGGACGAGCATCGTCACTAACCAGACGTCATGGCTGTATGTATAACGCCTCAAATTGTTCCAGCATTGACTAATACACCTCAGTGCCTGATCTAGCTTTTTCAGAAATGGAGTTCCTCCATCACTCTAATCACCAACAGCCTGCTCATGCAGAAAAGAACAAGTCGAAATCACAAGAAAAGAGTGCTCGGAGATCTAATCTGGCATACGATGAGATGTCTACCTTCTTCAAGCCAGATACAAAGCCTCTAGAAGGGATAGGCGAAAACGCTCGAGCTAGAAGGTCGTCGAGCTACATCACCGAGGGGAGACCTCGAGACAATTACCTCACTGAGTTTGGTGGAATGGGAAATACCCCGATGGTGGAAGATATTTCCTATCCAACGGCAAGACAATATCTCGGTTTTGGTAAATCGTTACGAGATGCGCAGCGCTCTTCTTCCCACGAGCAGGAGCAGCGACAACAGCAGATGTCTGACGACCATGATATTGACATCAGGAGCTTATGGTCAGGAAAAGAGACTACTTGTATCACTTGGTCCGAAACCCAACTCTCCCCGACAGCAAAATTGGATAGCCGCCAAGACAGCCCTTGCCAACTAAGTCCAGCCCCAGAATTAGTCAGAAAGTCGATTGAGATGTCTGGAGTGTTGGAAGGCACGGGAATAACTTTGACACCAGAGCTCAGAGGCCGACGTATCTCTGGTCTTTCGTTAGCTAGACAGACATGCCTCGACAGCGGTTCGCCAGCGTCGGGAGCCGCAGTCAGACGACATAGTGATGGGGCAGGAAGCAATACCATATCAAAAAGTCGGAGCTGGCTGTCATCCAGCTGCCGAGATGTACACCCAATATCCCGAAGTGACGAGCAGAGACAAACTGAACGGAAAAACACACTCAATGATCAAACAGAAGCCTCAAGGATTCCCGAAACAAGCCTTGCTATTACCAGTGAAGTACCAATGAGGATAACAAAACATATTATAGTTGAGCACTATGATCCAGTCATAGGCTGGCATCAGCGTCAAACTCCCGGTATCAAGTCCCCTCTACCTTGTGAGAGTTCAGCACAAGCAAGGAGCATGCAGGCCAGCAGGCAAGAACTTGCAGCAAGAGCTCGTATCAAGCGTCCATCAACGACTTTACCAGTAACAAGAATTAGAGCCGACCAAGCCGGTGGTCATAGCGATGGCAGTGAAGGGGGAAATTCAGCAGAAGATGTTGCCCGTTCTATTTCTCTCCCTAATCTTCAAGATTGCAACCCATGCAATGTAAACGAACGCACAGCCATTCCAACTTCTGCTGCTTCTAAGTCAAGATTCTCGACTCCAGGATTTTCTCTACCATTAGGCGAAGAGGCCCATGAGCACAATGGATCTCATTCTCGGTTCCAGGTTCCTAGCCATGGTAGCGAACACTACTTGTCATTTATTGCTGGACATCGTATGAATGAAAGCGACCAATTCACCAACCCACACAGAGGATCATGGATTGATCCTCGTCAAGATTTCATATTGCAGCCCGTTCCATTGTCGTCAATCTTGGAATCTGATTCTCTATACATGAGCCAGATACGTTCAGACATGATTCTCCCACCAATCTACCACAATGAGAACGTGGCAGAAATACCAATTCAGTATTCACACATCACAACTGCTGCTAGTGAGAGAGTTTCGTGTGCAGATCCTCTTCAGTATACTGAATATATATATTCGGATAATCACCCTGAAGTGTGGGACAGTGTGGCTGATCCTCCCGGAGCTGCACCTTTAGACCTTGAACTGGAGCATTCGCAACTCCAATTCGCAACTCCATATGGACACAGTGGACAGGATATGTGGGAGCTAGCATATCAGAGCCATGGAGAGCTGGTGGATGCCGAATCTGGTCTTGAGGCGGAATATGGGCTATTCACCTTGCAGGCATCAAATCTGTACTCCATCGAGCAACAGTATGAGACCCCTGTTGCTAATGCGCCCACAGCTGCTATAATTGGAGCCGGCGAATCGTTGAATGGATTTTGGAAGTCGCCCTCATATTTTTGAAACATTATGGCGTAGGTATTGTATGCCGTCAAGGTCGTAACCCAACCAGGCACCGAGGAAGAGTGTGATGTCCTCGAGACGGCGAGCACGCTTGAAGGCAACTTGAAATTTAGCTGCTGTAGTCACTATGGTAGATAGAGCTTCTAATGATCAGTGATTGGAGTTCATTCTGGCTCTTGATCCTTCCACTTCTCCAACAGTGCATCGACATCAAAGCCACACAACGTAGCCTTCTCTACTATAGCCCTAGCTTTCCCACTCACCGGAGCATCAATCATCTTACCATCCATAGTCCAGGCGCCGCGGCCAGCTGCATCAGCGTTCTTATCCCCAATGACAATCCTGACAGCCCACTCGACCTCTTTCTCATCTGGTCCAAAGGCCTTCTGAGCGATCGCGACTTGATCAGGATGTATGCACTGCTTCCCGTTGAACCCCAAATTCTTTCCCTGTAAACACTCCTCTTCTAGCATCTGCCTCCCTTCCTCGCCGCGGAATGAGGTACACACGAGATCAGTCGTCGATGCCAGATTAAATGCTCGAGCATGCGTTACCATTGCGCTGCGCGCATACAGGAACTCGCTTAGCGAAGGCGTTCGGGTGATAGAGAGATCGAGTGCAAAGTCCTCTGCCGCAAACACAAGTCCGCTAAGATATGGACTCGCAGCGCATATTTCGTTCAAATTCGTGATCGCCTCCGCAGACTCAACTAGCGCGATGATCTTGATCGGATTCGTCGCATCTTTCGCATGGCGCTCAGGGAGAATATGGCGCAAAACGTCGGTTACAAAATTTAGATCCGAAGCGCGATTTACTTTCGGTATTAATAGAGCGTCGATGTTTGGGGCAGAAAGGATGCTGGTGAGGTCGTCGAGGGCGAGGCCAGTGGAGATGGCGTTAATGCGCACGGCGAGCTCGGAGATGTTGGGGGGACGGGGTTGTGTGAGGAAGTGGGCGAGGTGCTGCCGCGATGAGGATTTGAGGGAGGACGGAACGGAGTCTTCGAGGTCGTAGGCCGCGGTGTCGAGGCTTAGGGCGTGCGATTTTGCGAGGAATTTTGGGGAGGAGGAGGGAACTTGATGGGAATTAGTTTTGGGTTTTTGAGAAGAGGGATGGGGAGGGGAGAGGAGGTACCGTAAAGCATTGCTCGTCGCAGAATCGGAGCAGCTTTCGTAGCCATTGTGAAGTGAAAGCTAAGCACGCGTGAATGAGTTCACATCGTGAGATCTACTGTCACTTCAAGCTAGAGCTATTGACTCTGAAGCCCGGGTGTCGTCAGCCTTGCATGTCTTGGCATATTGAGTCTTGGCGGTCGCAGCCTTCGCTATTTTGGCCAGCTGGTTGAATGCGCGTCCAGGAAGCTGACCGATGAAACAATCATCTGCCATTCTAACAGAACGTTTAGAGGATGGAAGAACCTCAATTGCAAGGATCGCTAAGCTGGCGCCTGAGCTCACATCCAATAACACTGCTGTGCTTTCTGGGATTCCGGATCTGTGAGCTATACCATCTGCCTGCTCATAACATATAGCTAATATGTTCCCTTCTAGCAAGTCTGCTCGTCTATCTCTTTGGTATTCTATTCACCGAGAACTTGTAAGTTGCCTACGGAATATAGCGCAGACAAAAGATTTGCAGCGCTAACTATGACCCCAGCGTTCTCATCTTCATAATCACAATCCTCCTTCTCGCAGCCGACTTCTACTATCTAAAAAACATTGCCGGACGCCGGCTTGTCGGACTACGCTGGTGGAATGAAGTCGATGGCCAATCTGGGGATTCGCATTGGGTCTTTGAGAGCTCAGATCCTGCCACCAAAGTTATCAATGCAACAGACAGCCGGTTCTTCTGGATGGCCTTGTACTCGCAACCCCTGTTGTGGGTAGGACTAGCAGTTATAGCGATCTTCCGATTCGAGTTCATTTGGCTGACGCTTGTCGGTACGTATCTGTGAATTCTGGTGCAGTGTTGTGAAGGCTGTGCTGACGGGGTGAACTATAGTGATTGCGCTGAGTCTGACGGTCACGAATACGCTGGCGTTCTCGAGGTGTGATAAATTTGGACATGCGTCGAGTCTGGCGGGCGGTGCATTCTCGGGCGGGAATATGGCTACGAGCGTTGCGACCGGTATGATTGGGAGGTTGTTCACCCGCTCGTGAGGGCCGCGGAGACTGAGGTGAAACGAGACATTCAGGGAGCCATGTGTTATGGCAGCATGATGTATTATGTCACTGGGAAATGTTTGGAGAGCGAAGCTTGCAGGATCATAAGACCAGTATGAATGATATTAAAAGGTCCGGTTTACAAGAGCAAAAGTCTCAGCGAAAAGATTGAGGTGACTTGCCCTTTACTGAGCATGTGCACAACTCAATGAATCCAAAGTATATGACTTCTGAACGTGTGCATTCTGTGAAGCAGTGTAAAACATCTCTATATCATTCCCTCTTGAGTTATCCTTAAGAAAAAGTACATGATTCCTGAGACCTCCTTTGGCAATACTCCCGAGGCTCTTCCTTACGATTTTGTCTCAAGCAGCCGCATCAATCCAAATTCCTTGAATAAACCAGGGCAAGAACTATACACGACCACACGTGATCTCGAGAGCCTCAATTTCAAACTACGCGACGAGATGCGACTCCCTTCAACCATCTCTAATTGCCACCCAATCATGCATGAGCCATAAGCACGGGGAGCAATGCCATCGGACAAGGAGGACTATGGTGAAATTCCGGACGAACATCTGTTTAACGTGGACAGCGAGCCTTCGCAAACCTTGCCACCGCTTCTAGCACCTCAGAGACGTAGTACTTCGTATGAAGAAGAAGAAGTAGCCAGGCCCAAGAAGAGAAAGCATAGAATTCACGAGGGAGCGAAACCGGTGCCAGAAGCAAAAGTCATAGGAGCTACACAGGCCGAGCTATATGAGCCGAGCTCTAGCCCGTACAGAATAAGAGGACCGATCTATACGAAATCCAGACCTAGGCCAGTGCCACAATCAGCAGCTGCACCTCTCTTCACCAAGCAACCAAATGTGCCTCGATACAAGGCGCCTCCAGGAAACCCTCCGTCTAGAGCCAGCTTTGGGGAAACGAGCAATTTTCCCAAGCTCGATGTTGTCACTAAAGACCCCATTGTCGCTTCCACCAAGTCCAGTTTTACAAGGATAGATAGTACCTTATCCAAAGCCGAATTAATTGCTCAAGAACTCGATGCTATTCCCGATGACTTCTTCTCATCTCCCGATGAGCCAACTCCTCTACGGCGTCCGATTGCCATTGGATCATCTCCAATTCAGGCTTCGGCTCCTCGTCAGCGGCTCGTAGGACCCCAAACCGGACTTGTCCAAACTACACTATTTGGTGGAAGAGCACCAAACGGGGTGTCATCCACACAGGCAGCAAGGAAGGTTCACAACTATAAAGTGGACCTACCACCTGAAGCACCGACACATCACCGACTAAATGAAGATACTCTGAGTACATGGATCTACCCTTCCAATCTTGGCGAGATTCGCAAATACCAGTACAGTATCGTCCACAATGGACTATTCAACAATCTCCTCGTTGCTTTGCCTACTGGGCTTGGAAAGACGTTCATCGCTGCTACTATCATGTACAACTATTACAGATGGACTAACGACGCACACATCGTGTTCGTTGCACCAACAAAACCTTTGGTTGCACAACAAGTAGATGCTTGCTTCAAAATTGTGGGACTTCCTCGCTCGACAACTACGATGCTCACCGGAGAGCAAGCACCAGCTATCCGAGCGGAGGAATGGGAGAAGAAACGTGTGTTTTTTATGACACCACAGACTCTGATCAATGATCTTTCAACAGGGATCGCTGACCCGAAGAAGATTGTGTTACTTGTTGTGGACGAAGCTCACCGAGCAACTGGCGAGTACGCTTACAATAAAGTGGTACAGTTTGTTCGTCGCTTCAACAAAAGCTTTCGTGTCCTCGCCTTGACTGCAACCCCTGGTGCGACCGTGGAACAGGTCCAAGAAGTTATTGATGGGCTTGAGATTTCTAAAGTAGAGATTCGTACAGAAGAATCTATAGACATCCGGCCATATACTCACAAGAGGAATATCGATCAGATCCTGCTGGATCCCTCGGATGAAATAATGATGGTGAAGGAACTGCTCACCAAGGCTTTACAACCTGTCGTGAACACCCTCTGTCAGCAGAATGCCTATTGGAGTAAAGACCCAATGGCTATCAACTCATTCGGTCTAATGCAAGCGCGAGAAAGATGGGCAAAGTCAGATGCTGGAAGAAAGGCGAGCCATGGCGTGAAAGGCATGCTTCAAGCCATATTCAGTGTGTTGCAGAGCGTAGCTCACTGCATCAAGCTGCTCAACTTTCACGGCATCGGCCCGTTCCACGATTCCATGAAGACTTTCAAGGAGAGTTTGGAGGATGGAAAGCCGAACAAGTACAAAACACAAATTGTACAGCACCAGGACTTCAAAATAATGATGGATCGGATACGTATGTGGACGGCAAATCCAGACTTCGTTGGCCACCCGAAACTTACCTATCTCTGCGACACGGTCTTAAACCACTTCATGGATGCTGGAGATGGGAAACTAGGCGAGAACTGTCCGCCATCGAATACTCGAGTGATTGTCTTTTCTGAGTATAGAGATAGTGCCGAAGAGATCGTTCGCATTCTCAATCGCCACAAGCCTTTGATCAGGGCATCCGTATTCGTCGGTCAAGCAGACTCGAAGCGATCGCTGGGTATGAACCAGGAAAAGCAGCAGGAAACCATCAAACAATTTCAGAAGGGGATCTTTAATGTTATAGTCGCAACTTCTATCGGGGAAGAAGGACTGGATATTGGATCGGTCGATCTAATCGTCTGCTACGATGCATCCGGTTCCCCGATTCGAATGCTCCAAAGAATGGGCCGCACTGGAAGAAAGAGGGTTGGGAACATTGTGCTCTTGCTGATGCGTGGTAAAGAAGAGGAAAATTTTGTCAAAGCTAAGGACAACTACGAGCAGATGCAGAAAATGATTAGCAGTGGAGCCAAATTCAACTTCCGGCACGATCTTTCCGTCAGGATCCTACCAAAAGATATAGTACCACAAGCCGTGCATGAAATGATAGACATCCCACCGGAGAACAGCCAAGATTCTTCCTTGCCCATACCCAAGAAAAGCGCTTCCAGAGCAAAAAAGAAACCTTCAAAGAAATTCCACATGCCTGATGGTGTCGAAACAGGTTTTCAAAAAGCATCCAGAGTCAGCGAAGATGGGACGATTGTGCAAATGCTATCCGATTCTGTGATGAGGCCTAAAAAGATTCCAGAGTCTCAGCTTGCCTCGATCCCAGACATGCAAACTGTTCTTTTAAATCCAGCCGAAAAGCAGGAGCTCGAAAATCGGTATCAGAATATCGCAGGCGCTGATTACCAGGAAGTAGAAATGCCGTCGATGACATCGCATCCGGAGGCGCAACGGTCGCTCCAGCCTACGGTCAAGGTTAAACATGGATCACGTACCAAGAAGAACGTAAAGCTCTTCAAGAAGTTGTCTACCTCTCAGCGACAGGAAGAGCGAAATAACAAACCTTATGGAGATGAATCCGAATTCGATACATCAGGCTGGGATGTTCCAGCACTGGTGGAAGAGACCGATCATGAGGCTAAGTTGATTGTCAAGCCAAAGAAAGCTCTTACCAAGAAGCCAGCAGCAAGGGAGATCGTAACGCCAAAATCAGCATCCACGAAGGGAAAAGCCGTGTCAAAGAAAGCAAGGCAGAGTGGTGCTGCTGCAGTATTGGCTGCGATGAGCGACAGCGATGAGCATGAGATGGCCCGTCCAACCAAGCGCCAGCGAGTTCATAAATCAAAGCCGAGGAAGCAGCCTGGGAAACAAGTCAGGAAGCAAGGGTTTTCAATGTCAATGGAAGAGGGCGACGAACCAGATCCTGAGCCATCTAGCGAAGGAGAAGGTGACGATCTTGCTCGAAGCGAGGTGCAATCAGAGGACGATTCTGACGGCGAGAGTCTGGCCGGCTTCATCGTCGGGTCCGATGCCGTGACCATTTCAACGAATATTCCATCGAGCCCTCCAACAATGACACAGTCATCTCCAGCGTTACTGAGGACGGCTGCCAAGCGTCTTTACAAAAAGCGTGTTGCTGCTAGTCAGGACTCGGTTGACGACGTCCTACTGGATATAGATGACCTTGTGTCAGAGCGGCGCAGACCACCAGTCGGGCTCGATCCGGACTCAAGCTCAAATTTGGACTCGGGCGTGGTACTGAAGAGTAGGCTGCAGCAGAGACGAGTTGTTGAAAGCGACAATGATGAGTAATGAAGGAAGGCCAGTTATTTGCGGGTCTTGTGAGCAGCATAGCGTTGGAGTTCTGCGAGCAAGCAACATGATTGTAGTTCTAGCGGTTAGAAATAGAGTTCGAGATGTAGTGAGCAGACGGATCAACCATAACGCTCACCAAGCCATTTCACCGCTTTACTCGCTTTGGGCTGATTTCTTCATCATCCAAACACACAGCTCTTCTTCATTAGAGCTTACAAGCAGAGGAAAGCTCCTCTCACTTTCTACTGTAGCCTCCCCGACCGGCGGGGGAGGCATTTCCTTTAATGTAATAATAGAAGACATACGAGACCTCCTGGCTCGCTCCACTGACTTGCTTTCTGGCGCATTCTTGTATGTTAATCACTAGCTTAGCACGTCCTAATACCCTTCGGGAGGGTCTTCAAAAAGGACGAAAATAATCATCATCATCATCATCATCATCATCATTACCGCTTCACTCATCCGAGCATGTTAAGTTTCTTGATTGGGGGAATGCAGGCTATTCAGCTTCCCATTGCACCTCAAGAGGACTTATGGAGCCGTTCCATTATGCTCACTGTTTCTGTAGTGGACCTTATACAGAGGCTGATGAGGCTGGGCTTTTGGAAGAATTGCTTATTGTGATTGTGGTGTGAGACAGTCTATGGACAGCAACGATCTAGGGAAGCAAGGGACAGGTCCTGGTCTACAGGACGTAGCGACGAGATGTGGTGAGATGTGATACAAAATCAAATGAGAGACTGGTAAAGAAGAAACAAGAAATCCTCCCCAAAATCCTCCGACCGTAACATGAAATTTAGTGTTGTGTGATCTGATGGCGTGGCAGATTTCGAGCTGTGCTCACTTTATCCGCTTGCTGGGATTTTTGTCGATTGGAGGCCCAGGCCGCTTGGAGGGGAAAGACAACGGTGGTGCTTGAGAGCGCATGGTGCTCAACCGTGATCTCAGGCTGCGCATACGGTCGCGGTATTCTAGAGGTGCTGGACCCCAACCGACGGATATGAGACGCTTCTGCACTTCCTCAAGCTCGGGGAGGAAGTAGTGTGCTTCAGGCAGGCCTTCCAGATAGCTGAGCACAAATGCATTACCAGGAGGGTTGTCTGGCGAAGATGAACCAATCAGTCGTTGGTATAAATTGCGTGCAGGCAGTGTAGCACGAGATTCTGCATTGGGACGGCGCGGAGAGAAGTTGTCCTTGACATCTGTGTTGCGGAAGACGACGACCTGGCTCAAGATAGTAACCAGGGCTTTGGCTGCTGCTGTACCGGCTGCAGTGCTAAGCGGTTGTCGTATCTTAATACTGGTGCCAATGGATTCAACAATATCGGTCAACTCTCGAGCACACCAGAAGATATTATGCACGGCTACGCCGGAAGCTGTACCACGAAGGATATAGGCGTCAAAGGCCTGCCATGTCCACTCTGCTTTCTTCTCCATTTTATAGAAGTAATCCGAGGCACGCATATCGGCAGGAACCAAGGTGTCGAATCGATCGAGGAAGGTGTCGTCGGCAACCAGTAGGCGTGACAATGTTGCCCCGAGATCGTTCTTGACAACAATACTATCGGTCGATATGCTTTGGACATTGCTGAAGATATCCGCCCGATAGTCGTCAGGAAGCTGATCAGACAGTGTAGCGAGTATGTCGCGAATCTTGTTCATTCGTGCACCAACTGATGCTCTTGTTCGTGGCCCGAGTGCGGCTGCATGAAGTTTCTTCTCCAATCGCCATGTTGTTTTCCCAGTCGCTGTCACATCACCAACATCCCATTGCAGGTCATCACAGATGACTTGCAGACCAGTCGAGGCTATTTGATCGTAATATCTAGCTTGACTACCACCAGTGACATCCAAACCTGCTCGAGCCAGTTGGTCTCGGAGCCATAATACATGACGGCAAGGTCCAACCTCGTTGCAAGAGCAACTTGGTAGACCGTCATCAAATGACTTGATGTGGACCCCTTCCTCGGCAATGGTTGCGTCTGCGATATGGAAAATGTATCGATGACCGTTATTATGTTGCTGGCACTTGTAAAGTGCGAGTACATGTTGATCTGGATCACTTTCCTGGGTTTCAGAATCGCTACTATCGGAACTACCGCCTGAATCTTCGTCGTCTGGCCGTGCGACTTCTTTGACTTTGCTGCTGGGTTGGCCGCCTCTTCGACCGCGAGGTGCTTCCATGTCTGAATAGATTGAAAGCTTGCTGAAGCTTTTGGAGATCGGTGCCGACATGAGTCTTGACAGAATGCTCACTCGAACAAAACTCAGCCATGTCGGGCATGATTCCTTTTATATATGGTGCAATACTTTTCTGCCTATGGAAGCTTCCACGATGTCAGTATCGGAGTACGATATCATGGTAGCAATGAAATCCAGCCTTCCTATCCAACAGCGCTTATGGGCTAAAGTATGGTCTCGCGAACGGCCGTCCTAGGTCTTCAGGTAGGCCGGCTGGCGAAGTGATTCCAGGCGGGCGTCGCGGGTATTGTAGTAAGGCATCTCACTCTTCGTTGGCTAAGGTGTACCCTTGGGAGTAGGTGCGTCCCCCGGGCGTTTTTAAAATCGCGTAATAGTAGCAAATGCCAACGCGAAAAGCAGCGTAAATACGGCATTGTAAAGTATTTGTGGTGCACTAAATTGAGGATTGATATTCAATTATTGAATAGGCTTGAAAGTTTTATAACTACTAGAAGGATTTTTGTAAAAGTTATAAGCAGTAGAAAATCCAAGTTTTTATGTTCGGGACTTGTTGAAATAGTTTAGAGTTAAATTACAGCCTTTACAGCTTTGCGAGTACTCGTAATTTACTATAACGGCCTCAGGGTTTTCGAGTTTACTTCAAATGAAACCCGATTTTTAATACTGCCCCTTTTACTATTATGCAACAACCAACAGTTTGTTAATTCAGAAATCAAACACTTCTATTAGAACCGTACAAAGCTAGATATGTCTAATAGCAGAATATATACAAACTAGTATTCGTTGCGTAGTATATGGATTTTTTAGTCAACGAAACTTCAAAACGGCCGGATGACTTGCCCACTCCCAAGGGTACACCATAGTTGGCTCGACAGACGCGGAGACAGGGACTGCGAGCCATCCTTCCAGGGCCGTCCGGTCTTCACTACCCAGTGGCTTATGGCCTCTCCAATGACCTCAAGGCTGACGATCTTAAAACAGCAGCATTTCGGCCTGAGATGGTTGTTCAGGAGCATACCATCGACAATACAATTCATATCTCACTGCTCTAAGTGCTCTCGCGGGGCTTTCTGCGAACGTGAAGCCTCGTCAATACATTCTTACACTATATAGAGTGGCCGCTATCGACCCTAGAGAGATGCACAAGGCAGTGGTGGGATTGTTGGCATTCAGAATTTGCACAGCCAGACGCATTTGTGGAAATATTGCTTTGGAAGGTAAACGATGGTGCTGCATCCTATGCATACTCGAGGCATCCATACCTTACGCGAGAAAACGGGTTTGATCTGCGTTGGATATCAATCAAGTGACGATAGGGCTCATTCTTGTGTCTTGCAGATACCGCCAGTACCATATATCATATACTAATATGGGGACATACCACTGCAGATTGGCTCGCAATTATAGACTATCATACGAATTTACGGAAGGAAGCATGGCATTCTCGAGGTTGAGTTCCTCGCAGATGCTGTTCGCTACCAGTTGACTGGAAGTTTCTCGGTGAGAGCATCAGCTGAAGCAGCATTCCATGTAGTGGCAGAATGTAATAGTTCATATTTAGTCACAGTAAATTTCATGCCATTTGCCACTTCAGCCTCAATCTTTTTGTTCGATGGAGCAAATTGCACAAGTGGGTGACGAGTTTCACTGCTTCATTTCTGCTACATGTGACATACAGCACAACTCCTGAACCCCTTTAACTACACATATCTACCGCAGATCAAGTACAACTCGACCCTGCATTTTACCTTCTGACATCTCTTTGAAGACCTCTGTCAGATTCTCCATCTTTTCGATCCGTGTTCGGGTTTTTACAATACCCCTTGCAGCCATGTCAAGAACTTCCAGCACTTCACGCTGGTTGCCCACCGCAGAACCCTTGATAGTCAATTCCTGTCCCACCTGATTTCGTGTTAGTTTCGAGTGGTTTTCTACCCTTAGTGACAAGTCCGTGGTGATAATTGCTACTCGACAAGCATTTTACTTACCATGGCAGCAGGATACGCATTTGCGACTACTCCGTGATGGGTCAGCAATCAATTTCGTATAGAGATGTAACGGAAGAAATTCGTGCCACATTGAATGATACTATCAGGCATCAAAACAAGAACTTCATGGAATGAGACTTACTCGGTTTGCTCTCGCCCTCCGGCATACCAACACAAACCAAAGTACCACCAAATCTTAAGAAGCTAAGAGCCTGAGAGTATGCTCCGTTGGATGCAGTGCATACTACTACTGCCGAAGCTCCAAGACCTCCAGTGATGTTCTTGATTTCTTCGGCCAGTGTCGTGTCATCGAACTTGTTGATGTCGAGGAAAGCCTCAGCTCCACATTCTTTGACGAGAGACTCTTTACTTCCGTGGTCGACTCCTATAATGCGGAGAGCCATACCGCGCGATCCGATTTGAACAGCTAGATGACCCTTAGAGATGTCAGCAAGTGCCTGAAGAAAGGGGCGAGTAAACTACAAGTCCGCCGCCTGCTCCAGCTGTAGTTCAAGCATGATTAGCAATAATATGTTTGCATCAGGTAGTCGAGACATTTACCAATCACAACCCATTGTCCACTCTTTGCGGAGGACTTTCGCAAAGCCGAGTAACTAAGTTTCATTTAGTCAATGTCGTGGTACCAAAATAAATCACAACCTCGCTTATTTCTAATGCGGCCGAATGAACGACCAACATGGGGGCTGAGGCAGTATTATGGAACGGTACTCACGAAGTAACTCCTGCACAAAGCATCGGGGCTGCGTCCTCTGACTTCAAGTCTTCTGGAATCGGAGTGACGTAATTCGCTGGTGCCAAAGCATACTGCTGAAAGGTCCCGGGGTCTACCAAAGCCGGCCGTCAGCAGTGTCCACAACCACATCTGCCTTGAGTAGTCACTCACAGTAGTATCCTGAAATTTTCTGGTTCTATTTGCAAGCATCTTAGGGTTAGCCTGGTCGACTGCGCATCGCCAAATCATGTGTGATATTAGTGAAAGCCGAGAGTGACTAACAAAGCAGACGCCATCCTTTCCCTCTAGGCAAGGAAGACAAGCTCCACAAGCATATGCTATCCACTTGATTCCAACTCGGTCTCCAAGCTTCACCCGACCTTGAAAATTGCCGTCAGTACATTGGTGCTCGAAGTTTGGGACGACGATTTGGGTGACTCTTAGGAGCTGGAGTAGCTCGGCCTACCATGTTCAGATCCAGGTCCTAGTTTTACAACAAGACCTATGCCTTCGTGACCTCCAATTTGACCGGCCTGCGTTGGAAACGGTAGCAACACCCAGGAGTTCTCCATGACCCCCATATCTGAGTGGCACACACCAGAATGCGTTCTGTTCCTGGTTTTAGCCCTGCTCTCCACAGTGATAAGCAACTTACAGCTTTACCAAAACATCGCCTGGACCAGGTTCCGGCGTCTCTATCTCCTCAATTTTGGTACTGATAGAGCCTGGCTTATCATAGACCATGGCCTTATGCTTCTTTGGAATTTCAAAGGACACTTGCGTCTCGCTAGCTGCCATTGTTGCGGCTGTAGATTGATATGTTGATTTTGGATCAACATAATATTTAGGAGGAATTACTGGCCTTCTTATCGTTGTGTTGACTCGTTGAAGCTGACCCTTCTTCCTAAACAGCGAAGAGCAATTGCCACCGAGGTGTGTTCTTGCCCCACGTACAGTGACGATGCGGGGTATGTGTGTAGCTAGGAAGGTGCAAGAATATAGCACTTTACTGGAAATGGAAAGGTACCGGTCAGTTCTTGGTCGCGGATAGTGGATAATGATGACGGTCTGAATTATCAATGGTAAGTTACTGTGACTTCGATCTCCTCATTTTCGAAAATTGATTGTAATAAATCTTGCTTAATAAGGGGTTCTTCAAGTGGAGGCTTCATCCTTGGACACGAAAGCCTAATCCTATGACTTAAGCAAGCAGGGCGAATATTTTGGAAGCATCGGCAGTGATACGACAATCTTATTTCTGAAAGCCTAGTTATAGTGCTGCACAAAGCCAGAGACCGCAACATTCTTCTCAGCAGCTTCATGCCTATACTTGCCCTCGCATATAGCCAGCCTGGCTTTGAGCTGCACCAGCGACATTGGCTTTGTCACAAAGTGATCTACTCCGCTCTTGAAAGCCTTCTTTTGGTCCTCTTCAGAAGCTTGACTAGTCAATGCTACAATGTAAGCAGGATTGGTGCGCAAACTCTGTTGCTTTTCGTGCTTTCTGATGAGTTCAGTACTCTCAAAGCCATCACATATTGGCATCGCTAAGTCTAACATTTCGTTAGCTACTATGTAAAATAAAAAAGGACTCAACATACCCATGAAGATAAGATCGAATGGCATCTTAGCTGATACCACTTTGCGATGCGCTTCCTTACCATCTATCGATCTCATGAGGTTATTATGGCCCAGCTTCTTCAGGTAGGCTTCCAGTATTTTTAAGTTGATGAGGCTGTCGTCCACACGCAATATTCGCGGCTTCCACTTCGTTTTTGGTTGTTTTTGGACTTCATACCGTGTCATTTTTGCTTGATCCCCTTTACGAGTTAATGAGCTTTGTTGGAGTGGACTTTCAATCTCCTGATCAGTGGTCCTGTCCTGGTCTTTTGGTTCCATGGTATTATTAGTAGTAGACTCTTTACTGTTGGGAAGTGGTACTGCACCAGATCCCAGGGCTGGGCTCGTGTTCACTCGTCTCTTCCCAGATCCGCAGAATTGTGTGTGCTGTGTGTTTGTTTTGTTGTACTGTGTATGATGTTACTGCATCTGAAATCTAGGTGATCCGATCGAGACTGTGTTGAGGTAGGAAAACCCTGAGAAGTTGCCGCCGGCTTGCACGAACGCTTCACTGTAGCCACCTTCCTCCTATGCTGACCATCGCCCGTGGTCGCCCCCAGCACAATCCCATCTGCCACTATGACCGGAGCCGCGCGAGAGTTGTCGAGCCCTAAGGGGGTCGGAAGTCGAGTGCGCAAGCCGTCCATCTGTCGTCCTACTAGCCACGCTGTTGACCTGAGCATGATGGGTTGGCAGCGGCAGGATTCGAACCTACTAGCACAAGTTGTTTTCCTCGACTCTGGCCATGAGAAGAGTATATACAGCAGGTGCTCACCAGAGAGGCAGTGCCAGCTACCTCTCCAGCCGCCGGCGAGATTGGGTATCCTTGGAGAAGTCCACACCATATATCTGTGGGTGGGCCGGTTTCTCCGTCTAGCCGGATTCGTACGGTCCTTGAAGTTACAAAAGTCTGAGTCCAGCGTACTAGTCGGTCTGGCCACCCCTGCTCGCAGAGTCTGCGTATTAGTCTCCCAGGTAGTACTGCGTCGAAGGCTCCCTTAACGTCCATTGTTCGGAAGGAGTTCTTCAGGCCTTTAGATAGAGCGTTCTCTACATCGTGTGTAAGACAAGTAGTGAGGTCTATTGCGGATCGTAAAGGGAGTGCTCCGAACTGCTGTACTCC
>MU254078.1:0-31656 GCA_019669825.1 Calycina marina
CTTCCTTCGTCCGTTGGACTTGCGACGCGCGGGCCTTAAGTGGGTGTTGCGGGTCTAGTCGGGAAATTCTAGCAGCGAACGCACCTGCGATAAGAGTGAGTTCGATCTCTGGCGGCCGCAAGCGTGCTTCTCTATAAAGAGCGGGAAGGTCAGACGGATGATCTAACTGACGATCTGACAGGAGGTGTGAGTCACGTGGGCACAGCCCACGTAAATGAGGGTCCAACCCTCACAAAAAAGATGCTTCAACGTCGGATTCTCGGGGAGAAGACACCTCAGAGAGTCAGAAGTAATGCTAAGATAGCTTTTAATGGTATTGTTTGGACGATCTGGAGCAAGAAAACAAATCATGAAAGAGGTTGGTGGTGTCAGTCCTTTTGGCTCCTCTTAATATTCTTCTCGTTCCTTTTCAAATGCCATTCTCTATTAGAGATCTGTGTTTCTTATAGCAACGCGAGTGTGGCCTCGCCTCCTACCCTGGTATGGAGTAAGATTTGAAGAGTGATATTTCCTAATCTGTCGTTAAAGTATCTTCTGGCGTGGCTATACTCCGTGCACGTGAGGAGTAGGTGTTCTGTGGTTTCGGTTCCTTCACATCTACACTTACCGTATTAAGTATAGTTGAATTTACATAAAGTATGACCTTAAGTAACCGTGGCCGGGTTTGAGTTGGACAAAGGTGCTGGCCATCTTTTGGGGAGTGCCCGGGGAGTACCTCTACTTTGGATGTGCTATGGGAAGTGTTTTTTTGTATGAGAATCAGTTGTGGTTGGCTCGTTTGAGCAAAGCGTACCACTCCATGGTTCTGAGTTCATTGACTTTGCGGCCAAGCATAGCAAAGCTCGTTTTGGTTGATTGTGGGGTGTTGAAAGTTGCCGATTTGGCCAGGCACTCAGCCTTTTCGTTCCCCAGTATTCACATCTTATGATCTTAGTAGTAACATGACAGCCCACAGATAGCTAGTACCAAGAGACGACAAACACCATCAACTAGGCATCCTCAATAAAGAGCTCAAAGGGATTGGATACGGCCACTTAGTCTTAAACCTTCCCACCAACGTTGACTCAAAGAAGGTCAGCCCTACTTTTATCCAGAACATCACACCTGAATTGTGCTAACCACACACAAGTCATAGCAACCTTTTTCACCAAGATTGACCAACTCAATCAGAATTATGAGCGCATTGAATTCAAGGCCGTAGAGGCCACCAGTACAGTAGGGCATCTTCGTCATCCGGGCAAGTCTCTAATCAGTCCCTTCTACAAAGCTAAGCTAACAATAACGGACCCCTGAGTATCAGCCTAGTGGTATTTACCTAGGAAGCAATGTTATTGTAGCAGATGATCTAATGAGGGCAGATGAAGTAGATGAGCCGCAGATTTGGCGATCAACTTCTTTGGCGGCTAAGAGAAATGACAATGGCAACGATGATGAAATTAAGAAGTACTCGCTGTGGTGCCAAGGGTGCACATGCCGGTACCGTAGAGAATCATCAGAGTGAAAATTGATCTAACCGCTTAGCTAGCGGTGTATCATACCAGCAAATTGTACTGACGGTACATTAATTTGGTTCTGAAATAAACTAGACTTCCGTTGTTTCTGATTAGATCCGTCTCCACTCTGATGAGTTTCTACGGTAGTGGAACCAGTTGAATTCCGTTTTCACCTATGGCATGGAACATTGGAACCTTAAGCACAGGAATCATATTGGATGGGTGCTTCGATGCGTGTTTACGCCTTCAAACTACCTAAAGTGGTACAGAGTGTGTTGTAAGCAAGTTGGCGATTAGGGTTCCAATTTTTATGCCATAGTCGACCGTTTTTTGCGCGCTTACCATCCTTTTTTTGCTTTTTGTTTCATAGCAGGCTAGAAGTTGTTGAATCGGACATACTCAAAATCTCGGCTAGAAAGCTGACCTCTGCATATTGTGAACGATCGCGTAACACCTAGGCCACACATGTGCGACCCCCGTAAATTGGTGTCTGAGACAACCTCTCTGTCCATTTCTCCCGCCATTAAGCTTTGACAAAACACTTGTCTTTTTTTTTCATCGCTTCCGCCAGAGCCAGCATCTAATAATAACAATCAGTAGCGCTCATCGTGGTAAAGCTCGCCACCGTATTCCTTGCGCTCGCGTCAACCACCCAAGCGTTCCATCTCATTGCCCAGGAATGCACGCCCAAAGACGGCGACAAGGACACGAGCAGACCGCCACTCTACTTGACCCGCTATTGCTTCTTGACGGCCAATATTGAGGACAGCGATAACTTTGTAGTCGCCGAGCGCGAACAACTATGTATTGCGTCGAGTTTTCTTGAGGGTTGAGAAGTTAATAAGACTTAGCTAGTCACGTTCCCGGAACAAGCACGCAGCCATCCCATTGGAATCTTCAACAGCACATCATCCAAGTATGGATTTGCATCTCTGACGGTTCTCGAGGCGAAGCGAGAGAAGAAGGTTGGTTCTTCCTCCCCTGCCCGCACTGCACCTTACCGTGAAATGATATCCATAGATCACAAGATCGTTCTCAACGTTCGACGCGATGGTGGTGAGATTCTGGTAATCGAGAACGATGATTTGCCTGCAGGCGATGAGGCCATCTATCTGGCCAGGGTATGTTGACACTTTCTGGGTATAACGCAATGTGCTGATGGGAGCTAGAAACCGCCGAAAGATGCAAAAGGTCGGAAGGGCTACGAGGGTCAGCAAATCTTTGTTCTGGGTGATCGTGAAGATGGACTAACAATTGGAGACTGGCAGATTTGAATGTGGACAGAAAGAGAAAAAGCCTGAAAGGAGACAAGACTGCTAAGCTTGGGGACGATAATAAGGACTTCTAATTCGAAGATTGAAGGTAAGTCGGAGAACAACTTGAAGCAGACACTACTACTTAATATCACATCGACTTCCCATCTGCCAAAATCATGAGCTCAATATCAGTCCTCCATCTTATATCAGAATATCTTGAAGAATCCCGGTTGCAGATCTTGCCATACACGAGAGGGATCATACTTCCGACTGATTTCCTGCAACTTGAGTAGATTCTGCTCTCCGTAGCCTTTGAAGACGTTCTGCTCAGCAGAGGCATAGTTCTGGTAGATATATGGGTGGCCGAGATTTTGAGCGTAGGCTGTTGTGTTTGCTCGGCTTATGACCGAGCGTGCAGCAGACATGACACGGTCGTCGTTCTGGGTATCAATCCAGCTGATATCAATTTGCATTACTGAGAGTAATTAGAACGAAGTTCCAAATCTTCAGAGAGCTCTTACATGTCAATGGCCCATCACGGTCGTTGAAACCAAGGGAATTGCCACCATATTTACTAAAGTGTGAGGTAATCGCCGTGGTAATTGGTTGGAAAACAAGAGATGACACCAGATCCGGTATGGTTTTGATCTGGTCGATCTCTTCAATGAACATGGCACTAATGTCCGACATCAGAGTTGGCGAGTTCTTGAAGGTCATTGTCCAGTACGTTTGTCTGGACACAAGTTCAGTACACGATCATGTGACGTTGATTCGGCGCAGAAACCTACCGGAATCCATACGGATTAGAGGCGTTGAGCTCCGAAGCTGCACCCGCCATACTCGTAAGACGTAAAGTACTGGCAACTACTTTCGAGGGCTGAGTGAAGTTCTGGAATATGAGGGGATTTGGCTCCGGCTCTGTGTACTGGAGGTCCGTCACAATGGCCCAGGAACCGAACGATTGGGAATATGCGTACACAAAGATGGCTGCAGCTTTAGGGTCCGCTGCGATGTTCAGGTCGCTAAACGCTGTGTTGAATTGCCGGGCAAGGTCTGTGGTATACAAGTAGATATTTGACCCTGCCCAAAGATCGGATTGAGGAAATGTTACAAGGTCGAATTGAGTGACAACTCCAAAATTGTTTCCGCCCCCTCGAAGGGCCCAGTAAAGATCAGGAAAGCTCTTGAAGTTGACATCGTTTATCGTCCCATCGGCAAATACAACCTGATGGAGTAAGTGACAGCATGAGGGCAGTGGAAGAGCGTGTTACTTGGAAATTATTGACGTTGTCACAGGCCCAGCCCCAATGCCCGGAGAAGAACGAGATACCTCCACCAAGAGTCAGGCCTCCAACACCGACATCCGATACTCGACCACCGATGACTGATAGACTTTGCGGATCGAGGAAGCTGTAGACGTCACCCCAGCTGTTTCCTGGTCCGACTGCAATCTGTTTGCGGTCTCCCGCCACAGAGAGCTGATTGAGCTGCTTCAAATCCAATGTCACACCGCCGTTGATGTTCGACGCTCCCGAAAAGGCCGCATGGCCGCCACTCTTGATCGCAAATTGACAGTTGGTGACACGGAAGGACAAGATAGCAGTGGATACGTCAACGACGCTTGTAGGTACAACCCGACAGACTGGATCGGAGGCAGTTTGCTGGAGTGACCAGTATCTGGAGCCATCAAGCTTGTATCGTGAGCTTCCACGGAAGGAAGTCGATCCTGAGATCGTAGAGTTCAGAAAAGCACACTGGTAGATATTAGCTGGCTTTTGGGATCCGAAGATAGCGTATACATACAGCAAGGGAGCATTTGACTGGAGGACCTGCTGCTGATACTCCAACGGCACTCACTCCGTGATTTCTCTGATAGGCAGCGATTTGGTCCTCGATTTCAGCGAGAGTGAATGGCTGCTGAGCTGTGACCTTAAGACCAAGCAAGCTAATGAAACACAGAAGGCTGATCCACATGATGGCAAAGAAGCAATGATTTGGACGCAAGTCAGCAATGCAATGTTTCGTGCTCTCGATATTTGATGAATTCTTCACTCTAGAGAAGGGTAAGAACAGAAGAGATGAAGAACATAGAGATAACGCTGTCTTAGCAGAGATTGCAATTGTTACGGCAGGAACGGTGCACATGATCTGCTACTGCATGACTGCAACAATGGAATGCTTTTTATGACATCCTATAAGCATAGCATGATTTCAAATAACACGATCTTCCATGACCACAGTTCACCCCACCAACGGGTGTGGCATGGAATGTCTTATAATGTTGTATCAGCAGAGGCCACGAGATGAGGTGAGCCCACAGGTCTGTGACCAAAATGCTGGCTTGTCGCAAAGACCATCTCAACGGCTACTAGTGTTCTGCTTTGCTTGCCGCACCAATGATTAGAAGTAACATATCACCGTCTTTGTGATACGTGAGTGATCACAAACTTCAGTTGGCACAAAGTTTTTCTGCGACCTCTCACAATAATGTATGAACATCGACGTCAATGGCTCAAAACAACGGGATGAGCCCAAGGTCTAAAGCTCATGACATGGACATGTGATAAGGAGGCTGAAAGAAAAGAAGAGAAATTATATGACACAAGAACGAATTCATGTTGTGGCCGTGGAAAGTAGGAAAGTCTGAAGATAACACACCATACAACAGGGCACTACTCCATTGCAGGGCCAGCGACATAGTTATTGTACTTCTACATCACAGTTGTATAGAAGTTGACTGCTTCCAGAGGTAGGCATATCAAGTAGATCATTCTGTTCTGTGACTCTTGTACAGCTGCTGAGTATTAAGGCTCCAGATAAGTAGGCATAATTTGGTGCCAGGACAAACCTATTCGCGTGCAAGTGAAGAGCTAAACAACATTGAACATCTCCAAAAGCAATTTGCAATAATGTTGATCTCCAAAACGTACCTATGAGGCTGTCATGGACAGAGGGCTTCGTCTTTGAAATAAGCAATCCTTCCCAATCCGGATGCAACGGCTGCTTGTCTTCGTGGCTTCCTCTTTGAAATAAGCGAGACTTCCTCATTCGGACGCGAAGGCTTCAAAACAAAACTTGGTCTTTTCTTTCGGCATTTTCCTTTAACCTCTTGAACAACTAACACCGCCACATAGTCTTCAAGTAGTAACGTCTACCTAGGTTGACATCCACAATATTATCACCAGCAGTACACTAGCTTGTTGCCCGTCGTCAAAATGGCTAGTTCTGAAATCTCTCAAGCTATCAATCAGGTACGTTGTCCGAGCTTAGCTGATTGAAGATGGGTCAATTGAAATTGAACAGCGCGTGCTATATGCCACTACCGTTGTTGCTATCGTTGCCGTTATGATCCGTGTGCTCGCTCGATACCTCAAGATAAGCAAGAAACCTTTAGAAGGAGAAGACCTCGCCAGTAAGCACTTCTCTTCCCATGCTCCCCTTCTAGCACAGTCCATGACAACGCGCAAACGAAGATGCCCAGGAAAATATACTGACACACGCGTAGTGTACCTCGCAATGTCTTCTTTCATCGTCCAGAATACCCTTTACCTCACCGCTATGCCAACATTGTACGAAGCCTTGGACATGCAGGCTGGAAAGATACCTTTTGATGAGACTGTTCTATCAAAGTGTAGGTTTCCAGGGTCCAATCTTTCCATTGTGCCACATCATCTGATGCCTTGCCGATCGCTAACGTCCATCAGTACCTTCTATGCTCAAGGAGTTTCTCGCCGTTCTGATCTTCTTCTGGTTGACGCTTTGGTCTGTCAAACTCTCGCTTCTGCTCTGGCTCAAGAAGTTGGTCATTGGACTGCCCATGTATATCCGAATCTGGTGGTGCATCCTGGGATTCGTCGTGGTCACCTACATCCTCTGCGTGGTCAGCGACTTCACAAGCTGTTCCAGTCTTACAGCTTGGTTCATTGCTGGTACGTAGGTGCAGCCCAAGCAAGACGGAAATGTATTCTCCTTGGCGATGACTAGGTCTGGCGCATCTTGTTGATTTAGCTGATATTGTGATAGGTGCGTGTTACACCCCGCGTGATACGAGCGCCAAAGCCATAAGCTTGTGGTTTTCAATGGCTGTTGATATCTCCACAAATTTGATCAGTAAGTCCAGCTTCATACCCTGCATCCCGTTTGATGCGCTTCATTGTGCTGAGATCGCAATGTCATCACGAGTTACCCATGACTAACTATTGCCAGTCATGATCTTCCCAGTCCGCCTCATCTGGAACCTCCAGAAGCCTCTCCGAGAAAAGATAGCCTTGGTCATCATTTTCTCCGGCGGGTTCTTTACCATCGCATTCGCTCTTGTCCGCACAGTCTCACTCGAAGGCACAACGACAGGCGGTCAAGTCAGTACACAATGGTTGATATTATGGGGCGCGATCGAAAGCATGGTCTCGATCATCGTTGGATGCCTGCCTTCCTACGCCATCGTTATTCGGAGAAGAGTCGAGGAGGTCCGGGCCAGACGCAACTCCCAAACCTGGCCTGCCACTCCGGTGTCAGCGGATACACCGAGTTTTTGGTCAGCTGGGGCGTACGTTGCTTACCAAAACAATGTTGCTAATCGTGCCTCGTACACCCATTCTGATTCCGCCTATGCCCGAAACCAAGCTCGGAACTCAGCAAGAATCTCTCAATCGTATCAGGGCCCTATAGCTCCGCAACCATTGCTAGGGGTTTGCGATTCAAGAGATATTGAGATGGCGCACAATTCCATGGACGGATATAGTCACCAAAGCTTCGCCACCAATCTCGGAGTTGATCCTGATCTAGGAGACAACCGAATTTGAAGGATACTAGGCCTACAGGCTTTTGAAGCTGTAAGGTCCTGTATAGGATGGATTTTCTTGTTTCTGTATCGATTCGATTCTCTCATATAGATGAGGACATCTGAGCTGAAGGGTTTGATATATAGGGGAGGGAATATGGGTCTCATTGCTTGCTATAAGGATGAAGTGGCTGACATGTAGAATCGCACATGTGGCAGACGCCCTGGTTGCTTTATACACCATGTCTGCCAAATTAAATGCATGTACAAGGCATTCTCCTAGCTATCATGGCACAGAACTATGAAGCCAAGCGTTTTCCTAGGCAACAATAGGCGTGATAAGCATATTCGACCTTTCAGGTGAGACGTTCACTGCACAGGATTATCTCAAAAAGGCAACTTTGACTCCAAAGACTTCCCGTGAAGGGGTACGACATAAGGTGACAGGTATCAGAAGGTTCAACCAACCACTCACATATTTTACCTGTCTAGCTATTTGAAAACAGCTTGCCCATACTAAAAATGACTTACAGTACTATCCGAATCATTCTCCAGCCTGGCCAACATTCAGATTTCAATACCCAAAGTCCTCAAAGTACACATCCCTCCCCTCCAAGCAGCTGAGAATCTCCGTCCTCAGCTTTGGCAACGCGCAGATACCATTTCCTTGCCCCCTCTCCCTCCTGAAGATTGACATCAAAATCTTCTTTCCTCAAGCGTTCAAACGTGCAGCTCTGGAGATCGGCGGGTGATGATAAGAAGGAGTAGGTCATCGACGCAGGGGTGGGAGAGGATGTGAGTAAGAGGTGTTTGCGAGAGATGAGTGCTGGGAGTTGCGTGAAGATGGAGTTGATGATGGGGATGTCGGTGTGGTGGATCGTTCAGTAGAGAGTAAGGTGTGTGAGAGAGAGGATGGGGGGTTGTGCTAGGAGGGGTTTGGTGGTGTTAGGTAAGAAGGGACGCCAATTGATGGAGTATGCTGAAGAAAGGTTGAGGGGTGAAAGAAAGAAAGAAAGAGCACTTACGGCAATACTGACACCACTAGCAATCAAGGCAATATTGTCACCAGCATTCTGCTCAATAAAGAAGTCACCGCCGAAGGCTTGAATAGGTCAGCGTTATTGATAAGATCAATGGTATCCAATGGGGGTGGCAGAGAGTGAGAGATAGCAGTTCTTGTAGGACGTGGGGAACAATGTGCCTTCTTGTTCAGGTACTTGAGACAGTTCTCTATGTGGGAATTAGGTGTTAGTTAAGACCAGACTTGAGAACATAAACCCACCTAAATTCTGCTCTATCTTCACAACTAGCGGCATCTCCCAATCCCATCTTTTGTAGCAGACACAGTTTCAGCAACCAACCTCCCATGCAACTTGACACCTTTCCAATTCTGCAAATCTATGCCAAGCCCAGGCACCATCTTGCCAACTCCATTTCTTCTGTATAACTTCACTATCTGCCTTGCCTCCATACAGTGTTTCCAGCACCGGATAGTACTTCCTATCAACATTTGTGTTCACATCAATGATAGACTGTGCAATCGCTCTGGCGAAAGATGGTTCACCGCCCCATACAATACTCCATGGTCTTCCTCCGCATCGACTGTCCCCAGCGCTATCGGAGGACATTAAATAAGGATAATCGATGCGTACAGTGCTAGTAATGGCGATATAGGGTTGTCTCGATCCGGAACATGCATTAACCTGTGCATCTCGAACTCTCCTGCGTGCCTCCCATATTGCTGCCATGATTTGTTGTCAGTCTTCGTTATCGACGTGTTTTTTCAAGGTGGGTGCGGCAAGTCTTTTAGGCATGTGACAGGAGAATACATGCTTTCATATCAGCAGCTGTTGTGTGGATATGCTGTAAGAATTGCGAATCTGGGCATAGAAGCTCAATATCCCAGTTATGCTGCTCTCTTGAGGTGGTCAAAATAGTGGGTCAATTAGTCATTCGGAGACATCTCGCTTAAGCAATTCACCCCTTTCTAGCGCATCAGGTACAATCACATCAGGAACCAACTTAACTCCTGCTGGAGGAGGAGGTAACCTAGACGATCATTGAAAAAATATATGTTGATCCGTAACATGGAAAAATGAAAAGATTCATAGCTTTGGGATCATCTGATGGCAGAAGAAGAAGAAGATGATGATGATGGTGATGATTATTTCCGTCCTGTGAGACCTCCCGAAGGGTATAAGGACGTGCTAAGCTAGCGGTTTATATACAGGAATACACCAGAAAGCAGATCGTGGGATAGGTCAGAAGGGCCTGATGGGTGGCTATAATACAAAGAGACTACCCCCTCCGTGCAGGGTAGTTATAGGATGATGGCAGAAGATAGACGGTTGTAAAAGCGGTCTACAAACATTGACTCCAAGGGTACCGTAGAAAGTGACTTACTTACACGGTCAAGAGAACCACTTGATCATAATGGAGTTGATTTAGTACCAGGCTGTATGGGGCATAGCGGCTTGCAAACGCAAAGAGATTCCACCCTAGTATTCTGATTCCTCGTGCCACCAAGAGCAGCTACTATAGGTGTGTTGGCTATAGACATAAATGTAAAGTCTACTGCCGTCATCCAGCTAGAAACAGCACGAAGTTGTATGGTTTTCTCAGAATGGAGGTGGTTGGCGATAAGTATCTCTACCCCTTCCCATCTAGCACCTAATTGAAACTAATTTGGATCATACCTGAACCATTAAGACAGAGGGTCTCTTGATTTTGGGGTGGTCAACTAAGCTAGATTCTAGGGTAGACACAAGACAAGGTATGCAAAGATTTGTTTCAGATGTCTGGTTGCATATTGAACGCTAGGAGATTCCATCCTACGTGGATGGGGCCACATTCATAAAGTTTCAACAATAATAACAACGACAACAACAACAATAAAATCTTGGCATTACTAGTGAATGGCTTGCCTTACCTAACCCGCAACTCACAGTCCTGAGCAACGTTATTACCTCTGATTCCGAGACCCAAGCAGTCAACTGACCATCAACACTACATTAACTATTTATATCATATTTGCACGATGTCCCGAGAATTGCAACTATCCCCGAATCCCCTAAACCAAGGAGTCTCCATGCAAGATTTTGCAATAAACAACGAAGCATGCAACCCCCTGCAACAGCAATGGCAGTACCCTCCACAAGGTCCTGGTAGCCAGCCCTACAGCTCGCCATATGGAGGATGTATTTTGTTGGCGGACTTCCATACTCAGTATGACGAACCTCCTCTAAGAATACTCATTCCTGCAGCAAAGTCATGAACTGAGGGCCATATCAAGAGCAGGGAGCCAAGATGAGCTTCACAAGAATATCGTGTCTTGTCTTAGGCTTCCAGAAACTCTTCATAGGATTCGTCTCCTAGATCTTGCTTCAGAAATTGTATTGACCTATGCTGATCTGTTAAACAGCGTACATGCCATTGAAGCTGTAAGGCAATCTTCGTCGGACCATACCGACACTGGCCCGTCTATTCCTCGCTTCAGTTACGTATCAAGCCCAGACCCAACCACCCCACACTCCATCCCACAATCGTTGTCCTTCGCTAGCACAGAGCTCAGCGAGTCTGAAACTTTGGCAAACCCATCATCAACTTCCCAACCTAGGCTGTTTGACTTTGAAGATCAGTTCATCTGCAGCTCGCATGATCCGGCATACCTAGTATGGTATCTCACCCAAAGAATTAATTCCGTCACACCAGAAACCCATCCTCATCTCTACGATTTTAACACCAATCGCGCGGCTTGGGACAACTTCAGAGTTGTGTCACACATGCCAGACGGAAACATTGTCTCTGACGCGTACTTCATACAAGCCTACTTCACGCTGTTTGATGAAGTGTTGTTTGGTGGCAGCCTGAAGTCTCATACCAAGGTCCGACATCACCACCGAGATGATGACCAATTACTCCGAGACATTACAATCAAGTCTGTCAGCTGCGTTGATGGAAACATCCTCTCGACCATTATTGTCCACAGACTATCTCACGGAGAAATACGAATGTTTAGCCGCTACAACAGACTGTTGATCTATCTGAGCAACCTCCTCCACGAGATGATCCGAGTGTTTCTGAAGACTTTCGGTTGCAGACATCCAAGATGTCTTCATGAAGTGGACGGCATGACCAATCTTGGAATCAGTGAAGCGTGGCAACATACTGCCTTCGTTTTTGAGTCCTGGGTCGACCGATATCTGGGCTTGAAATTGGATCTTCTGAGGAAATGGGGTTGGGTCGTAGAGCTTCGACACTCGGGCCTTACAGCTGGAGAGCTCAGAACCCAAGCTTGGAAGTTTGGTTTCGATCCAATCGAGATTCGAGAGAAAGTGCGCACCTTTCACCATTGGAGCGGAATGGACGGTAGAAGCACCAAGGGCTTCATAGAATGGGCCATGGAGCAGGCAGAAAAAGAAAGGCTCATGAGGGCTAGAGCCGCTCCGTCACAACCACAGCGGGCCGTGACCTACGCTCCAGAACGTAGTACACTTCCCCCTCCTACAGATTCTAGTCCTCGGTCTCGGTCTCGGTCCGCTTTCCAACGGTTCATCCGAAATACAACTTAGGAATTCGTAGCTCTTTCATTCTAGAAGCTTTGAGTTCTGCGCAATAGTGATCACTGGGCTGTAAGAAGATGGTGATGTATTGCGCAGTTGTTGGATTGTAACTACCTGATTTAATATATCGAATGCCAAAGTGACTGCCCTAGCCTTCGTGACATACGCAGGTAACTACAGACACCCTGAACTCACGAATGGTATTGCAAAAGTTGTAAAGGGGTTGTCACCTGCCCGTTAGACTTGTAAGCCCTAGAAAGACATAGTAGTCAGCCTTCACTCTACTTAGTATGAACAGTATCAAGTGTTGAATCATCTAAATCTGTGCAGTGGTACCGGATACTGAAGCTTATACCCATCAACATTCTCATTAACTATGTTGGGCACTGTACAGTTATCCGCTTGAGCGAAGGTCTGTTTTGTGAGCTCGCTACATGTGGCTCCGAAGTAGCTGGCGTTCATTGCATTAATGTAATTCTCGGATATTAGCAGGCTGGGGTGAGTAGTATGAGGGAGAAAAATATTTGAATTGCTTGGTCTAGTGTCTGACCAGCGTTCTGATCCGATCGGCTGGTACGTGTTGGCAGTAGTGATTTGTAATAATATCATCGCATGTACGGATGAGGCGTGCTTAACGCCAAATGGACGCATCGCTAAGTGTATTTCGAGGCTGCCCAAGTTGATCTTCTGTGCAGATGACACCCATAGGAGGCCTTATTTCATGCGATGTTGTCTTGGAGCCTGGAACTTGGTACATTGAGTTCATATTTTGCTTGAAAAATGGTTAGATACCAGAACTGCTGCTGCCCATGCTTGTTTGTGAGATGATAGCCCTCGTGTCTTTTCTCCCCCAAGTTCGCGTGGCTATAAACAGCTTGGGCCAATCACTGTGATGTGCACGAAGTCTGAATGTATCAGCAATAGGACGTGCATATCACCACATTGATCATTATCTCACTCAGTGCTAATTCCTATAGAGCCAATAACCACCCCATCACTAACCCTTCCCATTCCCACCAGCATCCTTCTCTATCCGATTGGCTAGCTGGGGAGATCCGGGACTCGTGCCCAGCGTCGAATCCGTCTCACTGCTCGCTCCTCTGAGCGGACTATTTCGTCCAAGCGCACTCACCTCTGCTCTGGTTGTGCCACGCTCTTGCTTCACCCTGTCTAGCGGTCCTGTTCCCTTCCTCACGGCCGGTCTGTAGGGAGTTGCGGGACTCAAAGGACTAGGTGAACTCCGCATCGATATCCCTACACTTCCGTCTCTACTACCCTGTCCCCAACCTGGACTCCTATAGCCCCTTTCTATCTCATATGGCGTCCCCGTCCTACTGTGACTACCATATCTATTACCATTCCCAGCCGAGCTCTCATGTTCGCTCTCGCCAGCATGTGCATACTGATATTCCTCGCCATGTCTCTTCACCGGACTCTCATCATAGGGATCGAACCCCACCTTCCTTCTGGCCTCCCTTCTCGTCCGTCTTCGCTCATCACCATCGCCTCCAGTCCCGGTAGTAGATGACTCTTCAAGGAAAAAAGTGAGGAGCTCGTCTGGGATGGAAAGATGCGAGGATTGTTGGAATTGTTGCAGTGCGGTCAGTCGGATCAGCATTTCGAGGAGGGAGAGGGATGAGCGGATTTGACCGAATGGTGAGGGTGTTGGTGGGATATGGCGATGTTGTTTGTAACGGGGATCGGGAGAGAGGGTGTGTGAGCTTGTGGGGGAAGTGGGTGAGGGAGAAAGGTGCAAGTTTGAGACTGAGGAAGCAAGGTTTGTGAAGGGAGAGTGCGAGGATGATGGGCGATGCGATGCATATGCTGAATTACTGGCGATCTCTTGGTCATGTTCGTCTTCGGAGTCTGAATCGCTGGTTTCGGTGTAGACTTCTAACGCCATCCATTCAGTGTCGAGATCGGCGGGGAATTTCCACGCTTCTTCTGGTGCTGGTGCTGGAGTGTTTGGGGAGAATGGAATAGGCGCTGAGCTTTCGCGACGGAGTTGTCGGTCGATGTCTTTTTGTGATTCTTCATGTTCTTCCGACGGAGAAGTGTCGTCTTGGTCTTCATATTGCAGGCCTTCATCTCTTTCGCTTTCTTGCATCATTCTGCGTGGTGGAGTTGCGTTTACATCTCTCTTCAGGAGCAGGACTGGGTTGTTGGTTTCTCCTTGGGCGCCGACGTTGAGGATTTTTCCTGTATCAGCGTAAAATATTTTGGAGATCTGGTGTATTGGGACAAATTCTCGTATGCCAGCTAGTGCAACACCATTGTAAGGCCCAGGCTGCAATTCATTGTCCTCAAAGGAGTGCATGCGATCATCTTCAAGATCCTCGATTAACTCTAGGTGATACGAAAACTCGCTAGCTCTGCCGTTACCCGACATCATCGAGCCTTCAGGATCGGGAGGTTCAATTGAGTTTACTAAAGGAGCAGTTTCATGAGCCTCGGCATGTAACGGTATTCTCATAAGCCTTACTCTGGCTTTATGTGCGACTTCTTTCCAGGTAGTATCTCTCATACTTTCAGCATCACTGTTTGCACGATGGATGTGGCCGGCATACAACATGTAGACAGACAAGGTAAAGGCCGGACCAACTATGACTGGTTCTATACGCCGCATTGAGAACTGGGTATCACATGCTGTAATGAACGTACTTGCTTGTAGCATCCTAGAAGGCGATACCCCAGCTGGAAGATTTGTTGACAGGCTGGCTCCCGAAGTGGTAATAGCCAGATTCATCAATGGAATTGCATCTTCTATCCGAGACAGCAGTTTCTTGATGTCAATAATGATTTGTCGAATCTCATTTTCATGAGCTGCCCGAGTTGCTGCTTTGCCACGATTCTTCCGTGATTGTTCTTCTGTACTAGCAGCTTTAGACAAACGGGTGCCAAGAGATTGTATGTCCCAGCGAAGTTCTTTCGTTAAAGTGACAGCCGACTCTAAAGTTGTGTTTCCTCTGGCAGAGCTACATACTGTCAGTCTTACAATCCCCATTGCTTAGTAGAAGTGGCCACTTACATGAGCTCAATCATGTCAATGGCGGGAGAAATAATCTGTAAATGTAAGTATGATAGACTCGATCTTCATTCTTTTAGAACACTTACTCTGATCTTGCTATTCAGCCGTTTCTGGAGGTCTTGAAGTGCATTTCGGTCAGCACTGTTATCTACCGTCTACAAGTCAGGGTCAGTCCGTGTTCTCAGATATTGAAGTCTCGAACTCACCTTCAGAAGTCTTGAAGTTTGACTGATAGCGAACGAAGCCGTGATCCCCACTCCGGACCTTCACAAAGTCAGTCATAATTTCTCGTCATATCTGCAACTTCATTGCATACCTGATAGCGTAGTTCATAGCGTGCTGGGTGATCTATATCTTGTAAGCACGTGATGTGATCTTCCACAGAGTTTTACCACTCACTTTGCCTAGAAAGATGTCCATCTTGCTAGTATTTTCACACGTACGTGCGAGATGAGCCGTAGTATATCACCATGCAGGTGTGTAAGAAGGCGTAGAACACTCGCAGAAGTAGGTATCGTTGAAGCTCTCAGAAATGCAAACAAAGCTATACAAAGCTCACGTTGTAGTCAGTTACACTACACGCCCAAAGCGGCCGGCAGAATAAAAGATTGGCTCTTGTGCTAGATCTTGCTAGTGCCAGTTGAATACTTTTCTGCCAGTGGTCAAGTCACATTTCACCCATTCGGATCCCTAATTTATTTCAGCTTGACGTATAGTGATAGCCATTGTGATTCTTTTTGACTCCGAACTGTCGAATAACGTCTTCCCTTTTATGGAGGCTTGTGGAGTAAAGAGGGACTCAAGCCGCTAAGCCCAGATTGTCGTCCGCTGGGTCGACCCCTCGTTAAAATCTATTAACACCCCGCCGTCACTTTGAGGACAAGACAGCCCACAAGAAATCCCACCACCACTTCTTCTATATCTCTCATACATATAAACCGATACACAACATGTCGAACCTAGACTCATGGGAAGAGGATCCTGCTGCTCAGGATGACAACTTGTCTCGGCAGACGCAGCAGATGAACCTCAATTCTCGACCACAACCACAAGCCGCCTCGTTCACACCTGGGGCAAGCACATTTATACCAGGAGCACAGTCCTTCCAACCTGGCCAGCAATACCAACAATACGGAGGAGGTTATGACCACTACCAGCAGTATGGCCAAGGAGTATACCAGGCTCAAGGCTATGGTGGCGGTGGATATAGTCAGTATGGTGGTCAACAGCAGTACTCGCAGTACGGCCAGCAACAAGGCGGATACAACAAGCAATACTGTGAGTAGAGTCTCTTATGTTATGCTATACATATCTGCGGATCGACAGATTTCGAAACTTCAAGACCCAAGACATCGGCTCGAATTATGTTGGCGAATTATGATGGACATAGGCTGGCTGGCTACATAACATATTATCTAGTGATACGAGACCTTGTGAAATACCGTCGTCAAAGTTCTCTCCATTTCTACTACAGCAATACAAGATCTGAAAAAAAAAAAACACAAGCCAGTACACTGACTGAAGCACAGCACAGCAATACCCTGGATATGCCCAACAGCCACAGGCTGCCCCAGCCCAGCAACCTCGAGCGACTCCTACGATCGCAAAACGGCCAGCAGAAGGGACTATGGCTGCCACAGAGCTAAACAAGCCCGTCGCTTACTCTGCTGCGCCAAAGGTGCTCAGTATAGGAGGAGAGGCCCCAAAGCCCAAAGCAAAGGTGTTAAGCATTGGAAACCCAACACCAGCACCAAAGAAAGAAGAGAAGGAAGAGCTAAAGAAAGAGACCCCGGCATCAGGAGCGAAAGCCGCTGCCGCAAAGGCCATCGAGAAGACACAGAAGCCAGCAGATGGAAAGGACTCGGCACAATCATCTGGCAGATCAAGTCCATCTGCCGCGGCAGCTGCCAAAGCTATTCGTGAGGCAGACGCAGTCGAAAAGGAGCAAGCGGCAGATGTTGATGCAGAGACACTGCAGGAGATTTACGGAAAGGAGCACGTCAACGTCATTTTCATTGGTCACGTCGATGCTGGAAAGTCGACACTTGGAGGCGCTATTCTGTATGCCACTGGCATGGTGGACGACCGGACAATGGAAAAGAACAAGAAAGAAGCCAAAGATATGGGTCGTGAGACTTGGTACCTGTCTTGGGCTCTGGATCTGACCAAGGAAGAGAGAGCCAAGGGTAAGACGGTCGAAGTTGGACGTGGATTCTTTGAGACAGAAAAGCGCAAATACAGCATTCTCGATGCTCCTGGCCACAAGACATATGTGCCAAGCATGATTGGTGGAGCTTCTCAAGCAGATGTTGGGGTTCTTGTCATCAGTGCCCGGAAAGGGGAGTACGAGACCGGATTCGAAAAGGGAGGACAGACGCGAGAGCACGCTATGTTGGCCAAGACGCAAGGTGTGAACAAGCTCGTTGTTGTGATCAATAAGATGGATGATCCTACCGTCGAGTGGTCCAAGGAACGTTACAACGAATGCACAACCAAGCTTGCAGCTTTCCTTAAGACATTGGGTTTCAACATGAAGACCGATGTCTTCTTCATGCCTATCGCCGCACAAATGACAATGGGTATCAAGGACCGGATACCGAAGGGTGTGGCACCATACTACGATGGCCCATCACTGCTAGAGTACTTGGATAACATGAATACCTTTGAGCGCAAGATCAATGCACCATTCATGATGCCTATTAATGGCAAGTACCGCGATATGGGTACCATCGTCGAAGGCAAGATCGAATCTGGCGTCTTGAAGAAGGGTATGTCTCTCATCATGATGCCTAATAAGGATAAAGTTGAAGTCGCCGCCATATACGGCGAGACCGAGGAGGAAATCGAGCTAGCACAATGCGGCGACCAAGTACGACTAAGACTACGAGGTATTGAAGAAGAAGATGTCATGCCTGGTTTCGTACTCTGCTCACCGAAGCGGTTGGTGCATAATGTAGCTGCTTTCGAGGCTCAAATCAGAGTGTTGGAGCTGAAGAGTATCTTGTCTGCAGGCTTCGATTGTGTGATGCACGTCCACTCGGCGATTGAGGAAGTTTCTTTCGCTGCACTGCTACATAAGTTGCAGCCGAAGACAAACCGCAAGAGCAAAGCTCCCCCGGGCTTCGCAAAAAGGGGAGACAACATCATTGCACGGATGGACGTTATTGGCGGTGCAGGATCAGTATGCGTGGAGAAGTTCGAGGATTACGCACAGCTAGGACGATTCACTCTCAGAGATCAGGTACATTTCGTGCCCCAATATCCCACATGAAGCCAGCCTAACACAGCACAGGGTCAAACCATTGCCATCGGCAAGATCACAAAGTTGATCACCACTGATGGCGGAGAACTCGAGGCCTAAATGAACAGATAAGACCATGACAGTCGTCGGCCAGGACGACTGAATGATAACCACGATTGAGGGTACGAGAACATTTATGTATTAGATAAAGCATCTGTAAAGGCATGACAAGCAAGACAGGCTGCACGAATGACTTCGTCCATAAACAAAATCTCTCTCTCAAGCTCGAGGGCAAAAGAAAAGAATTACATTCTCGTACTTACTCGATGCCCATATAATCACATTAGAATTCTGAAGCTCAATAATCGTATTGTGATCAAACCTCGCGGATTTGAGATCGGTGTCGGCTAGAGATTCTGATATCCGGCTAATACTACCCGAAAGGCGCTTAGTAGACCGCCTTCTTAATTCAGTGAGTCTTCCCAAAGTGTCTGGACCTCGACCCAGCTGTCGACAAAGACTTGAGATAGAAAAGCATGGCGGTCTAATTGCCGCTCAATTTACCCAATGGATGGTGATTGGGAAGAAGTAGGTTACAGCTCTTCTCACCACAGACCATCATCTATGTCACAACTTCAGGTATCAGCCAATTTGTGCTGGCGGGGGCAGACAGCCTTGCTACTCCCTCTGGAGAACAAGTATGCATTTCCGAGGAGTCAGTCTGCTATCTGCTGGTAGTAACCCAGGAGAGGACGACGACCTGCAGTGGATGCTTGTGCGCGAAGACTCCTCTCCCGAAGCGTCAAATATGAGATCTACTAGCAAAGTGCTTGGCTGCCTCTCCATATCAGTAGACATACCCTTTCAATCACTGTTGCTGATAGTTCTTAGGTCTCACGACTTCTCCTACCACCGCCGATTCATGGCGCCCACTCGCCAATCAGGGGTCTCGCGTTCGACACACATCAGGAGCTGTTGTGGCTAGGAAACGACTATGGCCGGGTCTCCAGCTTCTGCAATGCCGCTGATCCTCAAGCATATACTTCTTTCGTTGCCGGCGATGGCCCCGTGGCCCAGATAATATTCCACAGAAAAGGTGTCATCGCCCTCACTCCTACAAGCGTACACATGGCACTTCGCCGTGGACAACCGATGTGGCACATTGCGCACGAAGAAATGAAAGACCTTCGGTGCATGAGCTTCACAACTGCGAGAGGCACTTCAGATATCCTTGTTGCTGGAGCACAAAACTTAATGTTTGTCATAGACGTAGAAAAGGGCACAATCAAAAAGCAAATCCCAGCAACGTCTCACTATTCGCTTATGAAGAGAAGCCGATACATATGTGCGGCAACACTACAAGGAGACGTCCACGTTTTGGATCCCACCACTTTCAATCTCTTGAAATCGTGGCCAGCACATTCGGCAGCTGTCCATGATATGGATGCACAGCATGACTTCATAGTCACTTGTGGCTACTCCAGACGTCATCTACAAGCCAATTACATGCTGGATCCGCTCGTCAATGTATTTAATCTAAAGACACTGGAGTCGTTTAATCCAATTTCTTTTCCTGCCGGAGCTGCATTCGTGCGAATGCATCCAAAGATGTCCTCGACGATGATGATTGTCTCACAGATTGGACAAATGCAGGTGGTGGACCTGATGAACGTGAACACTAGCACAAACATGAGGCAAGCGGCTGTCATGCAATACATTCAGGGTCTAGAGATTGCTACTTCCGGAGAAGCCCTTGTCATGACAGATTCGGAATGCCAGGCTCAGATATGGGGAAGCCGTGCAAAATTGCGCTTTACGGATCTGAATATGCCCATTGAGATAGCAGATGCGGAAGATCAAACACATCAACTCGATTGGAGCGCCGATACGTAAGTTACCATAAAAAATCCAACCTGGCTTTTGGTATGGCGAACAAAACTGATTCATTCTGTTAGACCACTGAGCACAGTCGGTATTCCATATTATCGTGAGACATTGCTTTCTGCATGGCCGAGTCATATGATCTTTGAAATCGGAGCTCCCCCTCCTGCCATTGAGTCGAGCTTTGTCTCTAGCTTAAAAACGATTGGTGGATACACCTCTACACCAAACATCAGCCATACTAGAAGAAATCAGGTCGAGAACACGAGAATAACCACCAAGGTAGCTTCCAGTATTCAAGCACCTATGTTTCTCAGTGACAAAGAGAACGCCAAACTGAAGCAGTCCGGCGATATATCCGAGAGAAGGATAAGTGACGTTGCTAATGCAACAAACATGGACTCTGCAGCACTGAAGGCAGAAGTTCCAGATGTCTATCGCAATGTCGAGATCAAATACAGCAGATTCGGGATCGATGATTTTGACTTCGGGTAAGTTTCCAAGATAATGTCCGGGAGAAACTTGTTGATGAATTACAGGTACTATAACAAGACCGAGTTCTCGGGTCTCGAAACTCATATTGCGAATTCTTATGCCAATGCTCTGTTACAGCTTATGAGGTTCACTCCTTTGATTAGAAATCTGGCGCTGCAACATACGGCTACAGCTTGCATAAGCGATCTTTGCTTGTTGTGTGAGATGGGATTTCTAGTAGATATGCTGGAGAAAGCCAACGGCACTGCCTGTCAAGCTACGAATATGTTGAAGACACTGGGCTACCACCCTCCAGGTACGGAAGGTCTCTTCATATGTATTTCCAGTACTAACAGCTGCTTTAGCTAAGAACTTGGGCTTGCTTGAAGAAGACGCACCCATGGGCTCGACTCTTACAAGCATGCTCCAAAAACTGAACCAGTTCCTTCTTGACAGATTCTCTGCAGATTTCAAAAGTATGCTACCAAATTCATCAGCATTTGACCAGGTGAGATCCCTCTATTCATTGGAAGTGTGAAGACTGACTTTGCAGTTGTTTGCCACCTCTGCGACTACGTCTATAAAATGTGAATTCTGTCGAACTGAGCAAACACGCCCTGGCACTACTTTAGTCAATGAGCTCACATATCCACCACCTGTCAGTGTTGTAGCCACCCCATATGTATTCCCAACTCACTGATGCAGAAACTTGTTCAACGTAACGCTCGACAGGCCAAATTGACCTTCTCGCAAATTCTCAAACTCAGTATTGAAAGGGAAACTACCAGCCGTGGCTGGTGTAGTAGATGTATGAAGTATCAACCCCTCAACACGACCAAAAGGATTCACAGTGCTCCGGTTGTCCTCATGTTGAATGCAGCTGCAAACAGTCCTGAGGCAAAACAGTTTTGGGGTACACCTGGCTGGCTTCCAGAGGAAATTGGCATAATTATAGACAAACAGCAATTTTACTGCTATGAAGGTGAAGGTCTTGAACATCATCTCCAAAGAGGAGCCTATAACATCGCCGTGTACTCTCTAGTTGGCATTGCTGCCGATATTGATAGTGGTCGTCACGAGAAGCCGCATCTCGTATCATTTGTTAACGGTATGCCTTTCCTGTATTTGTTATCATTCTCTTGCTAACAGAAATTCAAGTATCACATTCCCGGTCAGAGGTTCCAGGCACAAGCCAATGGCATTTATTCAATGACTTCCTGGTACGGCCGATCAAGGCACAGGATGCACTCACTTTCAATACAGCATGGAAACTACCTTCTGTGATCACCTATCAACTCAAGTCACATTGCAACTCCATAGACGACTCCTGGAAGCAAATTATGGATCGTGACCTCCTCTACCGAGACACAAAGTAAGACCGTCTTGCCATCCACCAGAGAACGAATCACTAACAGAACCTAGCACTCGGTCTAGTCCACGAACATACCGTCCTCTCACTGCCAACCTCGAAACCCCCGACTCCACCACAATTGTAGCCCTTGACACAGAATTCGTCTCTGTCAAACAACCCCAGATACAAATGCACTCCGATGGTGTGCGCGAGACCATCCGTCCTACAGTGCACGCTCTTGCGCGCGTCTCGGTCGTACGCACAGTAGGCGAAGACGAGGGTCTCCCCTTCATCGACGACTATATCACTGTGCGCGATAAAGTCTTCGACTATCTAACCAACTTCTCCGGAATCGTCGCCTCCGACCTCGACGTGCGGACATCTACGCACAACCTTGTTTCTCTCAAGGTCGCATATAAGAAACTCTGGATTCTGCTGAACCTAGGCTGCAAGTTCTTAGGTCATAGTATGAAAACCGATTTCCGCGTCGTGAATATCCATATCCCCAAAGCGCAGCGCATCGATACAGCAGAGCTCTTTTGGATCAAAGAACAGCGACGTACACTCTCGCTCTCATTCCTCGCTTATCTGGTGTTGAAAGAAGATATCCAAGTTGGCACGCACGACTCCATCGAAGACTCACGCACCGCACTCAAACTATATAAGAAACATCAGGAATTCACGGATGCAGGTATCTTGAGGAGTATCTTGAACGACATTTATGGTCGCGGCAAGGAGCTTGGATTCAAAGTCCCAGTGAAGAGGGTGAAAGGGATGGAGACACCCGGTCCCTCGCCAACACCAACATTGGTAGCTTTGGGTGAAGTAGACGTAAGCGCTGGGGCGGGGAGTGGACCTGTGACGCCGGTGAGGAGACCATTGGGTTTAGTGCCTGGTACTGGGGGCAGTTTTGGCGGAGGGTTCACGCCGGGAAGCGGCTCGCCTTTTGCTTGAAAAGGGGATGTGAGTAGCTTCTAGGCTAGGTTAGCTCGCAGGAAACGAGAGCAGATGAACAGTGAGAGACAAGAGGGTAGAGATTAGAGAATTAACGCATTGGTATTCTATCTTTGGCAAGCCATTTTTAAGTACATCAACATGTTGATTAAGGAAAGCAAACACTTCCGCTTCTGCTCTTCAGTACCTAGTGGTTCACGAACACCAGGACTCCAGAAATAACTCTGCTCTATAAACGAGTCTATCTGAGATTTTAAGCGAAGTTTTCTGCTAACACGAGAGGCGTTCTTGGCCCAATATTGGATTTGGGATGTGGGCAAGATCAGCAGAATGTTTGGATTCGAAGTGCCAATGCATTTTGCTAAGAGCCCCGGATTCGAAATGTTTCCATTTTTTTCTAGTCATATGAAGGTACGCTTCTAATTTACTATTGCTTGCGCTATAATTTGTGGTCGGCCTGTGTTCATAGACGTCTTTATTCAGCCTTCAGGTTGGACCTATATGTGACCTGACTGTGTTTTTGCAGTCAAATAGAAGTTTACCGTCTCCAAATCTAGCAAGCCAATCTTTCAGACTCAGAATTTAGATGCATCACATGGCACGCTGCTCCTATAGTGGTGGGCACGAACGAGATGGATTGGCGGTTGGCGGACATGCTGGTGAGCGTCCCGTGGGTGAAAACGGATGTTTCATAATAGGGGGTTTAGTAGCTTCGATGCGAAGATGCCAGAGACGAGCCTCTCGAAGTATTCGTTCTGTGGCTAAAGATGTTGGGTCAACATGAAACTCGTTTGTAAATACAACTGTTGACCAAAACTGTGTAATCGATTTGTCCTCGTGCGTAAGCGCATAAGCTACGCGTTCAGAGCGACTCGTTTCTGAGATAACCTTATTTATAAAAGCGCACTTATACTTCTGGCCTTTGTTTGTATGCTAGTCCAGTTTACGCTGAAGCTGGGGTACGCTCACTGGTAGATAGTGATGTTTGATTATGGCTTAGTAACGCGATATTCGGATCGGGTTGCGCCGAGGGTCGCACTACAAGTGTCCTTCAAGACCCTCGGCTTCCGCCCAAGCATAGAAGGGGTTATTTTGTAGCCCTATAAGCGCGAAAGCCTATCTCTTTCCGTAGCTTGAACCATCGCCTTGCGGTTCCTCCGTTCGTGCCATTTTCCTTAAGTAGGGGGTTCGAACGCGTCAAGGTAAATAAGCGAGTGCACGGGCCCCTGCCACGAATTCTGGCATCCACTGGTGTGTGACTAAAATCTCGTGAATCAAATTGCTGGCCGCTCCCTTGACTTTTTACTATCGATCCTGGCGCATCTAAAGATCCTTAGATCTCAAATCTCCAAAACAAAATTGAACAAATGGCTCTTGACTTAATATATCAAAGGAATCCCGGCGATGAAATTCGATCGCCACTCGTATTCCGTACACGTTTTGCAAACAACAAATGTTCCATCCAACACTTGAAAGATGAACGGTCTGAGTTGTAGATTGCTCTTTATTCTGACTAGCCTATATCAAGCCGAGCAATACCACCGCAAAACGAAAACCATGCCCGAGGTGAAACCCCATCCACAGCAAGACTCCTGTGTTATCGTATCGAAATCCAGACTCCCATGTGAAGATTACCTATTCGCAAATAGAGGCCAAGCAGTAGTAAAACGCCGTTCCGTATGCCTCTTTGAAATAGGAAAATTGCCTCCAAGGCTCGCGCTTGCACATATGTATCCATCCAGTCGCATGCACCTTAAACTTCCTCCATTTGCCCGGCTGGCTCCTGATCGTCGTCATCGCCGAAGCTGCCCACAGAGGACATATCGTCATCGTCGTCGGATTCCTCGCCTGCTTCATCGGCTGCTTCCTTGCTGGCATACCTTGTGACATATTCTATACCGTCAGCCTTCCTCCTCATATACCGCTCCTCAAATATGCACTCACCCTTGACCTTCTCATCATAGCCTTTCGGGTCTCTCATCAGCAACGCCGCGGCTTCTCCATTCAGCGGATCCGTCGGGTTTGGATATCTCAGAAGCTGTGGCAGAAATACCTCGAAGATGTTGATCATGTCGAACATAGGCGACCAGGTCTGGTTGATAACATCGAGACAGACCGAGCCAGATCTACGTCAAAAATTGTTAGCGGATCGAGGCTTGTGTGGGGGAGGAACGCACAACTCGTCGATATTGGGGTGGAAGATACGGTTGACAAAGCCAATGCTAGGTGATTTGTATGGATATTGATCGGGGAGCTCGACATGGATTTTCCAGAGGCCGCCTTGAAATGGTGCTAGAGACGGTTAAATTGTGTTTCGTGTGGTGGCAGAGGATAACCGACTCTCCTCTGGGCCTTTGAAGCGAACGTAAAATTCTTGCCTAGTAATATGTAAGAGGGCTGCTATGTTCCAAGCTTCGGAACAGAATATGCATACACTACAGCTATATTAGCGCGTACTTACTCAATATAACTATAGCACTTACTGTTATCGTTTACCAGAGTAACCTCATAGTCGCTCATGAGCCTGTATCCTATGGTGAGCTGTTGCTAAAACGCTGGGATATCGAGTAATTGCATACATCCTGTTCAAATCATTAGTTAAGCCAAAAAAAAAAAATCGTAGCATAGAACACAACTCACTTCATGACCTGCACATGAAAATCCACGGTCAGCCATTTGTTCTCCTGTATCCGCAGATAGAGGGTTCACTCACATCTGTCTCGATGCGGCGGCGGGGACTTGACATCTTGACCCTCGTTCCTGCTTGTACTCCCAATAGCGCACGCGCTGAAGGTCTGGCAGACTATTGCGTTTCCTTGAGAGTTTATCCTGATCGTTTTGGAGTCTTAGATCTTGTTGGGGTATTGGTTCGGTGGTGGTGCAGTGGTGTTATCGGTCGGTGGTTGAGTCCTTATCGTACCGAAATCGGGAATAGCTTCGTTCGTGCGGCTAAGAAAGGCTTACGTTGGTTATGCGACCGAGGTAATAACAAATGAGCTGGGAAGAAGAAGGAGAAGAAGAAGCGAGCAGTAAGTTGTGGGGGAAGAAATTCTGTGTAGGAGCAGACAGGCAAGGACAGGCAAGCTCCGTGTCGTATTGTAGGTACCTTAGGTAGAGTTAGGTCACATTTGCCGCAAGTCTACAAAGAATTAAGTCACACGATGATCCGCTTTTGGCTATGGACTAAGCAATCAGAAATGTACAGTTCTCATCTTGAGACAGTTTTGAATCAGAAAGAATAGTTCTATTCCTTAAAAGCCTTAGATGGAATAGCGGATGATATGCCTGATGTTTGTAGCTGGATAGCTCGCTTATCTGCTTCTCCGTGTAACATCACTTCTAAGGCGTCTTCACATCTATCACGACGGACACCTTTCATCCGGATATACGACCGGGCGCCTACGGATTAGAAGACATTCAACTGCAAACGGAGATAAATCTCTAGCTAGAGGATCCTCCTGCAGGCTTGCAACACGGTGCTCAGGCGAAGGGGACGTTGAACTATTCGCGCAACGTGTTCCGTCAACCGATGCTAGGGAATCGCCGAATTAGCATTACGAGGGCATTCGTCAGCTTTATGCTGTTTGAATCCGTCCCACTTCTCCGTGTACGTACCTTGGAATGCGTAGTCGGCTGCCACCTGTATGGTCACAAAAAAAGGCTATGTGCTGCAAGCAACAATCACTTGCCCGACGATGTTTAGCCAAGAAGTTACAGATCAACAACAACACGCGGGTCATGTTCAATACCAGAGCATCTACAGCGATAGCGACAATGGGCATTGCGGTATGCAGTAGACTGTCCGTAGGCTCCAACACGCTACACCGGCGTAGCATCTGGTTCAGTTCCTTAGCCATCCCATCCTCCTTACCTCTCTGGCACAAGTAGGGCTAAAACAACCCAGGTACAAGGGAATTGTTGTGAATTCAGCAACAAAAGCCGATTCTAGGTTGTCCTCGTAGTTGGCTTGCTTCAGCTGGTAACAGATGTACCCAATTTTCCGGGAGAATGGTCGCTGAGGGATGAACTACTGAACCAGCTTCAACGATATGTGCAAGAAACTGTATTTTTTTGGCACGCCTCTCGCTCCGTGAAATCGTGGCTGCAGAACCGTGACTAAAGTAAAGGCTCAAATGCTAACAAGCACCTCACCGCACACTCTACGCTTGCATTGCACAGCTAACAGTTACGAGGGTCATGTCTTCTTGGTTCTGGAATAATTGCCACCACCAGCCAATCCTTTCGGCGATACCACTCGTCCCTTCAAGACCGCCGAGGAATCGAGTCTCCGTCTCAACAACCCGCGCCGCAGAGATGCCGCCATGCTTCCATCCAGTGGCTGGCTAGCTCTAGCTTTCAGGACCGATAATCCTGGAGCATGGGTCTTCCACTGTCATATCTTTTGGCATGTTTCTACCGGCTTGAGTATCCAGTATTTGGAGCGTGTGAGTTAGATCCCCGGAGCGGTGAATTTGAACGACATGACGCCAAATTGCAATGCTTGGAGGACTTAATACCCAACTGATCCGTTTAAGCTGGTCGTTTCTTGAACATAGGGCTTTATGATTCTCCGTAAACTCCAGAGCTGTAGCACTTGGCTATTTGGAGTTTGCCAAGTTGTGTCGAAGAGCATTTGCTGGGTGCAGGAAGAAGGTGCCGTCTGTGGCACCTGGGCGTTTCATTGCCTGTCGCCTTCCGCACATATTTCATGTTATTGAGAAGTATATAATATATGCAACTTCATGCATATAGAATGTTATATAATACACACGTTTATCCTAGATATATCTTCTGTATCGTTCCACCATGTGTGGATCAACGATTTTATAATATGCTTGGACTTCCATCTAGCGAGAACCTGAAGAACTCACTTCTCGATAAAGGCACACATAATTTACACCTATAGATCTCGAAAATGGCGATATATTGAAGGTTCATATAGAAGGCATGGACCCATGGCCCAGGGGAACCAAATCAGCGGATTTTGAACAGGTAAATTTTTGCGGCGAAAGGCAGTGTCATGCAATCTTCTTCCGCCTCTTCGACCGTAAGCTCGTACTTTCATGTATATATTTCCGCCAGCATCAAGGTGCGAAACTCCTATAGATCTAGCACCCCCCAAAGCTGTATTGCAGCGCTAAATTCAGCCAGTCAATGTCAGTTTGCATGGGGCGGCTAAGGCCATGACGTCTCTGCTTTCGAATCCATGGCCACTCCGAAATGTTCTTTAGATCGCTAAGAATGTCCTTATTCAGCTTCTCGTATTTCATTTCGATGGTGGTAGATATTTCGACATCGTGAAGTTTGTAGAACTACAAGTAAACTCTAATGATAACCACTGAGTACGATAGAGCCGTAGCCTCGATTGGTGATACTGGTACTCCTTGAATGGCTTTCTGTGCAAAGCTCACTGCGAAAAATGTGATCGACATTATAGATCCCATCTTGCCGATAGCATTCGCGTTGTTCTTGTCCTCAATTCCTGCTTCATGAATTCTTGGCCAGATGCTCAACATCTTCAAACTCCGCAGGAAACTAGCTTGATCTGTATTTAGATAGTATGTCGTGACAGGCTGTAATCACCGCAGTCTTTCGTTGCTTTGTTTGAGATAATGTGCGCAATGAGAGAGGTCGGATTTCTCCGCAGCAGATTCATTTGCACAAGAAACTTCAGTCTAAAGCATGTGCATTTTATTTCAATGCCTCCAAGTAGGCCGAAATTCCAACGTTATGAGCTGCCAGTTTCTGAGAAGTGTCTTCCGCTCCACAGACAACTTGCTGCCTCGAAGTTTGATGGTGAAGCCTCCAATATTGGCATAAAAGGCGTGTGCTGTCGACCATTCACCTTCATTACACCAGGATGAAGCGTTCTTAGCTTCGACAGATTCCACAGCCGCCGCGCGATCAGCCCAAGACCTACCAAGGAAGAACTCAAGGAAGAACGCAAGGAAGAGAATGGCCACCAGAGTAAGATGTAGCCTGTCAGTAGACTTCCTCGCAAACTTCCTCAGTTTTGGCCATGACTGGTTCACAGCAGGCGCCTGTTCGCCAACTCGGATGTCCTGAGCTAACATGTTTGGATGAAGCGCTGTGTAAGAACAGATGAAATTTGTTGTTAGACATGGCAGGGGTGTAGAGAACGTCTCAAACATGTTCACAGCTTTATCATCTTGGTGAGAAGCTCACAGATGTGTTGTCTTCATCCGGTCTAGCTCTAGAGCTGGTCTGCTATACTTCTTTTGCACCATTTCATCTCCCTCTTCCTATTCTCCTGTGAAGGACAAGTAACTATTACAGTTGAGTTGGGAGACTATTATAGCATGACAATCGCACTATTCGTATGTTGCCGCCGCACAAACTATGACACGGGTCAAAGACAGTTCTTGTATCTCGTTTTTGTATTCCTGTGTTGATATTTTGATAAAAAGCACATTGTGTCGAAAGCATTTCACCACCAAATAATTGTCTTAACACGATTGAACAGGACTTGATAACAGAACCTAGTGCCGGTAACCCATATCATGGGCTTTGTAATATCCTTCGCCTCGGCGTGAGAAGACGCTCTCGGCCACCATGGCCATCCCCAACTTCGAATCTGTCTGATTGGGACTGCCACCTGCATCAGAGTAGGTAATAGTATACCCGTGCATGGGTGCACGCCTGTACCGTGCGATCTATTGGCCAACCCCTGAGTATAATATGGGTCTTTTGTACGACCGTAAAAATTCGTGTTGCAGCCATTTTTACTTGAAATATAGACCCGTTGAGTAATATAATTGTCCACCTCGAAAAAGTTAAGTATGGACCCTGAAAATCAGAAGGATGTCCGAGGGCAAATTAGGTGGATGTAGAGGCATCAGCCGTAATGCATGAACATGCAGATGAAATGTTGTTCGTGTGGGCGCATTTCGACATATCAGAAGGCAGGTTGGTCATTGGGTTGAAACTTTGGGTATATGTTGCGCAAAACGGTGCGATCGTTGATGAAGCTTTGTCCAACTGTCGTAAACAATTGTCCGGTTGACAATCCAATTTCACGGCGGCGGCAGCGATAAAGATAGGAAAGTCGGACATAGAGCATGAATAGTGTGCACTTGCCTTGCAGCAACCAAGGGCATCCCTAGATATTTAGCAATGTACCATAGAAAGACATGAGACACTCAGGGTTATTGCATTCCTGCTCTCCTTGATCTGTATCTTCCTCCTCAATGTCCTTGCGCTTGATTATCCTAGACTTCACCATGTGATTGTAGAATTCACTGCCTCTGTTACTCCCCATGAAGAGACATCGCGGTAGATGAAATAGCACACAGCATGAAGGATTATACGGTCTGAGGTAAGAATGCTAGCCATAGATATAAGCTTTGCCAACTGTGGGTTCACTCTACTATACGTAGCGTATACGTTGTACACGCCTGTTGTATAGTCTGTTGAGTGGAAGCCGATTTCTATCCATATGTATAGAAGCTCGCGGACGACAAAAAGCGGCAGAGAATAGGCAAGGAACATTAAACCCCAGCCCGAGCCTACTCCGAACTCATAAAAATGTATTTCTATCTACTTATTTACATCGAATATAATTAATAACCTGTCATTTTCCCTCCCGAGTCTCTACAATCCTTTAGCCTTTGAGGAATCTCGTCGACCCATCGGTTAATCGTGTCTTGTGATAGCTTTGCCCACCCTTCGAGAGCTAGCTCTTTTAAGGTGTCGAGATCAAAGTGAGGATACTGTTTGACGTGCTGTTTTGGAACTTGCCAGCTATTCTCAATAGGAGCGAAATCAGGTGAGCCGGCGCAGTTTAAATACGTCTCGAGCCCGTATCTTTGCCTCCATGATTTCACGATATTTCGGCCTTTACTATAGCCATATCCTGAATCACCGTCCTCCTCGAGATCAAAGTCTCCTCCGAACTCAAGCCACGGAAGTACGACTGGCTGAAGGGTTTGGTCGATGTACGTTCGGTGATTCATCTTTCCGTTTATATCGCAGGCGTCGTAGAAGATTAGCTCACTCTTGAAATTGTAACCGACTGCTGCCCATGCGTGAAGTTTATGATCTAAATCAGCCTCCTCCGACATGTCCTCTTCTTTCCCTTTCTTCCCGACCTTTTTCTTTGTCTTCGATTGTACCTCTTGGATACAGTCGGGACAGTTCCGTTCGCCTGGTTTACGAAGGCCGTAAATTCGACCTTGTGGGCCAAAAGAGAAATGCACTTCGTCTGAAAAGCGTACCCGATACCAGTCTTCTGGGTTCGGATATTTAGCTAACGTGTCGATAGCCCATTTCTCTCTCCGTTTCGCAAGGTTAGGAGAAACAAAAGACTTCCGGCATGCGACACAATGGCGCCAGCCGAGCTGATTCATTCGATGCTGTAATGTCTTCATCAAACAGTTCAATTCGAGCTCTTCGACAAGAGATTCCCACGCTGAAGTACGTCCTTGGAAACCATTATCCCACACTAACCTCTCTGCTCGGTGAATATCTTCATCTGTGAGGATTTGCTTCCGACCTCGAGTCTCTTTCCTTAATGTATTATTATGATGCCGGCGGGCAGATGTCTCTGCGATATCTTCCGACTCTTTATGCCACTTTTCTGCAGACCTTTAATCATTCGATAACCGGAGCGTTCTGAG
>MU254079.1:0-31440 GCA_019669825.1 Calycina marina
TGCAGCACGGCGTTTGGACTTGAATTCTTTATTTGCTATAGCAGTTATTGCCTTTTCGATATCTTCTTCTGTGTACGTACTTTGGGTCTTTCGTTCATAACCCATTGTGGAGATATCAATGGTTGAAGTTCATGCTATAGTATTTTTGAACCGCTTGCCCATATGAACCGGTAGACCATACGGCACGTTACGTGATATGTAACAAGCCCCCGTCGTCAATATAAAACGAACATAAAAGTTCCAAAACCACCACAAGTCTTTGATATCAAAAATCACGTATTGCCTTATACTCACCTCCGTACAAGCTTCAACAATATAGTTTTAAGGACCGAAATTAAGCAAGTATGGAGGGAGAAATGGAAGTTGACGCTCGCGACGCATCTCGGCACCTACGCGACAGTGAGGAAAAAGAGGTTATAACCAATGCGATCATGATTATTAAAGCCTTCGTACGTGAAAAGAGATGGCCTGAAAGGGTTAAACAATGCTGGGAGATAGCAAGGAAGGCAGCAGATGAAAGAGGCTTAGCTGCTATTAAAGAGCAGATCGAGGGGCTGGGAAGGTTGCCCGAGACCTGGCCAAGGGCTGTAATAGCCCGAGGCCTTTGACGTACGCTGAGGTTGCACGTACAAAGGGTTCTCCTGGAAAGTAGATGCCGGTTCAAGCTCATAGAGCTAGGGAAGTACTGATTGTGTCTGGGAACCTTCAAGGAACGCGGAAGACAAGCGCGGAGGTTGTACGAGACGTGAACACGGCTCTAAAAGAAGACGTAGTTATAGCTGCAAGAACCCTTTCAAGTGGAGATACAGTTATCGTTTTCGATGAACCCGCGTCAAAGGAGAAGTGGGCAAAGGCACAAGCCCTTGCCGAAGGCGTCGACCCAAACTCTCGAGCCCGTAGGAGAGAATACACAGTCCTAGTTCACGGGATACGCGTAGCCACAGTAGATAACAGAGATCAAGGTAAGGCAGAGGAGGGGATATACGCCCAGAACAGGGGCTTAGAGGGGAAGGTTGAGATCGTACGAGTGGCCTGGCCGAAGAAAACGATCAAAGACGGGAAGAGAAGTGCGCCTCTACATATTGGAGTGGCTGAACTCGAACAAGCAAATTTTCTAATCGGCCAAGGGCTTCTATACGGCAGCAAATTACACAACTGCGAGGTATTTGACGGGAACTGCCAAGTTACCCAGTGCTTCCAGTGCTATTCGTACGGGCATACAGCAAAACACTGCAGGGCCCTGTACGATGTGGATTCTGTGCAGCAATAGGGCACAAGTCAAACGATTGCACTAAGAAAGAAGACAGAAAGACACACCGGCGTACCTCTTGCAAGGGAGGGAAGAACCATACTGCAGGGGCAAAAGAATGCCTTGTACGAAAGGCGAAGGTCAAGGAAGCCAGGATGGCATATCTTAATAGGCCAACCAGGTACCAGATACGAGCAGTTGCAAGGGAGAGCCGTGTGCCCTCTTCCCAGGGCTCTCAGAGTATATCGAGTACTCCTACATCAGTAGAGGTCGATACGTATTTTACCCAAGGGGAACCCGTAAAGTTCAGAACACTGGCAGAGGATACGGGCCCTGAGAGGCCTAGGGCAAAGAGGAGACGTGGACGACCGTCTGCGTTTGAAGTACTTAGGCCGCCGGAATCAGGAATGAAGAAAATACAGGACATCTTTAACAACTCCCAGAATGAGTAGACTAAGAAATCTGAAATACAACGTATGGAAAAGTAAAAGAGTAATGGAGCCCCTTCTTGCAGCAGGGCCACATCGTACGATGTGAACGCGCTCCAAGAACTATGGAAACCCCCAGCTGAGAACAGGACGTACTGTCCGATGGCAACGAGCTTTATCTCAGCATACGATGACAAGGAGGAGGTGTTGGTTTCTAATCCACAAGGACCTGGATACTTCTACCTGGAATACAGAGTACCTGTAAGGGTTGGGATGCATATGGGTGCTCGGGCCAAGGTGCTCGCTCTGCACTGACTCCAGACCTTGTGGGCCAGACTGGCATTGTCCCAGAACCTCATATTCCATACAATTCTATACTTTTCCTTGTATTTGTCAGCAGGCTGCTTCTCTAGAAGATTCGGTGGATATTATACATGTAGATAAATAAGGAGTGAATCTGCCTTGTGCAGATTCCTCATGCACTTCTTAATTGAATTTCAGAACCCATAACCTTTTGAGCTATTCGAGGTTTGGCCTCTCACAGTACCCAAGTAGAGATTTAAGCATCTTACACCTTTGTATAAAGGGGTTGTCAATATGGATCTATAACAAATAAAGCCAGCCGCTGGGAGGCTATTCGGTGCGAGAATACGAGTCCCCAATCCCCCTCCTCTCGGAAATTCTTAGGAGGCAAGGAGAACACCTTATACTTGGAGAGTTTAGCTCAAACCACCCAATGTGGAGTGGAGTACGCAACCCAACGATACACGCGGCGGCTGAGCCCTTTGCACACATAACAACCTTATACGGACTCGCACTGATCTCCCCGAAGGGAGAGCCTACCCGGGAGACCAGAGGTCAGAGTAGTACAGTTTATCTAGATTTTTCGACTCATAGGATTAGAGAGAGGTTAGCAAGATGCGAAGTTCGTACAGATCTAGCCTTTGGCGTTGATCACTATCCAATATTTACGGAGCTAGAACTCGAAACAGTTCGTGTAGAGCAGCCCAGGAGGAGGTGGAAAAGAAATGGATACAGAGATGAAAGAGGCAGGAGCCACCCACCTGCGACCACCGGAAAGACTATCTTCTTCGTATGAGATCGACCAGTATACCAACTACCTGGTTGGCTTTACTAAAGACCTAATTGAGCAGACTGTGCAGTGGGGAAAGCCCTCGGGTACAAGCTGCCATGGTGGACCAGGGAAGTTCAAGAGATCGTACGGAGGGAAAGGACTGCGAGGAATCAAGACTGGGAGGAGCAGAAGGCAGCCAGAAAAGCGAAGGAGAATGCAATTCTTAAGGAGAAACGAAAACACTTCCGGGGAGAGATCCACGAAGCAACCCAAGGCGACAGGTTCTGGAGATTAGCCAAGTGGGGAAGGACAGAATATGAGGTAGTGCCTCTCCCAGTGATGCCACCCTTTCGTACCAATAGTGGAATTGCAGACACAGTCGAAGGTAGAACTGAAGCTCTTACAAACGTTTCTACCAAACAGTATAGGCAGACGTCTCAGACATAGTAGAATTCATATTCTCCGAGAACACTTTCCAAGGAGCCCTCGAGGCATGTAAAGAGGTCTCCCCGGACGAGGTACTATTACTGCTTCGTACAAGAAAAGCAAACAAAGCACCAGGAAGCGACTCAATTCCAAGCGACTTTCTACGAGCTATGGGGATACCCTTGGCCAAGGCCCTGGCCAAACTAACGGCATCATGCTAAAAGGCAGAACATCACCCAAAAAGATTCCGGCAGGCTCGTACGGTAGTTATTCGAAAGCCTAACAAGCCTTCGTACGAGGAACCGGGAGCTTGGAGACCAATAGCTCTTCTAAAGACGGCAGGCAAGATCATCGAAGCTCTTACAGCCAAGAGAATCCAGGATCTAGCAGAAGAACATGGACTCTTCCCAGAAACTCAGATGGGGGCTGGTGCGCAGAGGTCTACGGAGACAGCGCTCGAGCTACTCACTGAGCAGATTAACACGGTTTGGAAACCGCCAAAGCATGTAGCCACCCTGTTGTCGCTTGACCTTACGGGCGCCTTTGATGCAGTACACCCAGTGCGGCTCTTGGATGTACTCCGGAAGAAAGGCCTCTCGGGATGGATAGTACGATCGACAAGATCGTTTGTATCTAATCGAACCACAATTCTGGTCTTACAGGGAACAGAGACTGAACCTTCGATGTTTCGTAAGGAGTCCCGCAGGAATCAACTCTTTCTTTGATTCTCTTTCTGCTCTACGCGCCAGAGCTACTAGAGATACGTAATATGCCAAGCGAAAGGATCTCGGCGGTAGGGTTTGCAGATGACACGCATATCCTTTCGTACGGAACGTCGACGGAGTCCAGTTGCAGATATCTCGAAAAGGTCCACGAGAAGTGCCTTCGGTGGGCAAAGCGTCACGGAATGAGCTTCCCCCCTCAAAAATACGAACTCACTCACTTTACTAGGGCTCCTACGAAGTTCAATCTGCAGGCGAGTGCCAACTCTCAAAGGAGCAACAAGGAATCAGCGACAAATGTTAGAGTACTCGAGGTCTGGCTGTATACAAAGCTGCAATGGACATCGCAGGCGAGGCAACTGGAAAAAAAGGCAGCTAGGTAGATGGGAGCACTTGTACGAGTCACGGCCTCTACTTGGGGAGCAGCTTTTACAAGGGCAAGGCAAGTTTACTCCTCTGTTATACGGCCAATTTTGGTGTACGGAGCAGCCTCATGGCACCCCCCTTTATCTAGGGAAGGGAAAGAAGGAAAAGGACTCACGTGGTTTATCAGGACCCTGATCACTTTATCTTGGCATGGAACTTCAAACGTCGATAGTGACTCCAATAAAATATCCAAATTATAATAATTTGAATACTGAAGAGCTAGATATTTCTGCTTCTGTCGGACAAATTCGTGCGTTATGGCCAGTATTTCTGCAAATCCCACAGCATCTTTTAGACGGTTGTCCCTCGACCTGATTTCCCCTCTCCGCACGTAAGTCGAACCAAACCTGCTCATCTACTTCTTGCTGAGATAAGATATCGTGTGCATCATCTACCTTTAGTGCGCCTCCTGCCCGGATACGGTCCTTTTTAGCCCTACGACGCTTGCTAAGCGCTTCATTTGCTTGCCAAAGGGTACGTATCTCAGCTGACATAAGTTTTACCTCATGGGCTGGCTGCTCTGTACCCTTCGCTAATGAAAGGACTGCCTAAAAAAGAGGGATTGGCGAGCTTCCCCCGAGTTGAACAATCCTTTGCTTCACAATAGTCGTTTGCGAGAGAGCGTCGGTAGATTTATAAGGCGTCTGAGAGACCCAAGGTTCAGCGTCGGCCGGGGGAGGTAGAGGAGGAGATGGAGCCCGTAACCGAACATCAAGCTTTGAAAAAACAGTTTCAGGGTCGAAAGGCACTATGCTAGGTCCGTAGAATCCAGCCTGAGCGTTTGGGGCAGTTATTGACTCTTTGAAAGCTGCTTTATAGGCAAGGAAGAACTCGACCTCAGCGATATGGTTGATATGCGCCTTAATAGAGATCTCGGTTTGTCGACTGTATGCCCGTTTCTATCACACTGAAACACCCTATATCGAGTGGACGGGTAAGATGAGACGAGTGAGGAGGCAAGCAAAGAGTGGTAATATTATGACTCTTGCAATGATCCTGAAATTCGGCTGAATTCTGACTCTCGTGTCCGTCCAAGACAAGCATTCGGCATGTGCCTTTCGTCCGGGTAGCAGTATACCTATCGAAGTGTTTAATCCATTCGAGACACGTCTCATTATCTGTCTATTCATTGCTTGTCGACCTGATGACGCAGTCGTTCGGGAGGTCGTCCTCAGTGTCCCAATTGCGAGGTGGTTCTTCCCTTGAAGTACCAAAAATGGAGGCAGTGTCCAACCTCACCACTTGTGCATATAATCGTTGTAGCCCATTCCCGATTCTTTGGCTGAACTCCCTTGCCTCTGTCACGTCGACCGGCGCGTGTAACGACCATAGAAGCGCAAATAATACCCATCGAAACCCCGTCTCGTCGAAGTTGTAAAGATAGCAGCCTAGAACGCCATGTTTCTCCCGCATATTCGCAACAAGTTGAAACCACGCGCCTATAAGCTCGGGATCTTCGCATAAGGCCCTTTGAAGGTTGCAAACGCAATTGAAACGCGTCTTTAATTGTGGTCGCCTTTGTACTAATCGATGGGCTCAGAGCTTTCATACGGGGTTTTGCCCTCGCGATTTTAGAAGTAGATTGACCATATCTTCAACACCAGCAAGTCGGGGCGCAAATCTTCATAAATCTAGATCAAGTATATATCGAATAAGTATCTCTTCTATTTCGGTCAACTTATGACTCGCTGGCCGGCGTTTGCTCAGAGTAGTATGGCCGTTCATTCGCGTATAGAGTGTAGAATATGGCACTTTATAGATCCGTGCGGCAGCGCGTATTTTGGGATTTTGATATGTCCGAATAGCATCGATAGCTATGATGGTTTTCACTTCTTGACTTTGGGTTTCCATGGCTGTTTGTTGAAAATTCGCGTGTTGAAGTTAAGAGGGGGAAAATGATGGTGGAGTGTTCAGGGTCCTGATATACCACGTTAGCTAAGAAGCTAGGAAGGATCCAGAATAAATGTATCCGTACAATCACAGGGGCCTTTAAGGCCACCCCTGTAGGGTCCTTAGCAACAGAGGCCTGTGCACCCCCAATAGACCCATACTAAGATAGTAGGATCGCTTCCTTTCAAAGGCGGATCCGAGGCTCTCCGACACACGAGGTTATCCAGAGGGCGTGTAATATATCCCAACACGCTTAAGGCTGAAGGTCAAGGCAAGGAATAAGGATACCCCAGGGATCGTACGAGAAGCCTGGGAGAGAGAGAGGTCTAATCGCTTAGGGATAGAGGAGACGGAAAAGAAGAGGGTCTTCAGAGCGTGGGTAATCAGATGGGAAAACTACTCACACGGACAATGGGACAAGATCAAACAGCGGCCAGGAGCAGTGATACTAAAGCTGCACAAAGGACTCCAAAAAGCAGAGAGCACGGTTCTTGTCTAACTTCGTACAGGGAGGATAGGACTGGCCCACTTCTTGCAGAGCGCAAGAGTGCCGTCGTACAAAACAGGGATGTGTAAATATGGACTGGGAACAGAGACCCCGCTTCACCTGTTGCTCTTCTACCCGGACGAGGAACATAGAAGGGAGGGGCTAGAAACAAGAGCTGGTCGCACTTTTGTGCGATTTCTAACTAATCCAGAACAAATCCAGGCGACGGCAAAGTGAGTGATCCAAGCGAGACGGCTAAAACAATTTCAAGTGGCCTCCCCTCTCTTGTACGGTTGGGCTTCGTACGTACCCGGTGAGCACTACACAGGCTGCGAGAGGACAAGCTGAATATGGAGGAGACTGGTGGGCCAAAGTTTTTCATTTAGGCTATACACTTGTACGGCATCTAGCTTTCTTTGGAGAGACATAGAGGAGTTCTACATAGCTTAGCTAGTTTAGTGTAAGAATAAATCAATCAATCAATCAATCAACAAGCCGCCGTAAATCTTGAAGCAAGAAGCCACCCAGAAAATCAGCCACTCAGCTGTAAGCCGAGTAGTACCGTAAAGGAAGGGAGGAGAAAGAAAGTGCACCTACATGGACCCATGGTTCTGCCACACGAACACAAAGCTACCTGGGCCATGCTGTAGGTGCGGCTTGTACTGAGCATGTAGATGACCGAATCCTTAGAGAGCAGCGAGGTGGATCTGGATGAAGATGGTGGTGGAGAAGGTGTTGGTATCGTTGGTTGCTGACTTCTCGTGTTGGCTGCTGGGGTTACTGGGGGCTTGAATAGCTCAGAAGGGTGATTGTATGAGGATAGGCAAATACCTAGGAGCTAGGTAATGGACAACATTGAACTAGATTTTATGATGGATATCAACAATGAAGTCTGGAATCTAGGCCACTTCGTTAGTCCCTGAACAGTGACTGCTAGTGCCGTTCTTAGCGAGAACGCGGCCAGGTGGGGCTGAATTTCACAATGTCATCCAGCAAGAGTGACATCATTGCCCCTCGTCCGAAACTTCACACCAGTCCCAATTCCAAGGTTTCTTGATATTTTATATAAACAAGCATCCATCTGATCGTTCGTTTAAGAGAAGAACCCCAGAGTCACATATTTTCTTGAAACAGAAACCATTATACCTTGTGAGTGTTTACATTCTTCCCAATCTAGCAGTAAATCCAATGAACCTTTCCAGACATCTGAAGTGTAGACTTAAAACAGGATTAGGAAGTGCTGACCGTACATGCAGACAAGGAAATTACTACCCAGCATCTACCCAGGAAAGACGACCATCATGTAGGTAATTGTCTTAATCTGAACCCAATACTTTGTAACATCAACACCCACCATGAGCTTGCGACGGGGGAACTCCAAGAAAGAGAGCAGGAACCCTCTAGTTCATTTGTTCAGCCACTCATACTCAAATTAGGCTGGTACACAAGCTAACAAACCCACAGGAATCGCGCACTTTCCATACGCTCCAACAAAAAGGAGAGCAACACTCCTAGCAGCGGTCGTCGAGGCTTCGGGCTCTCCTCCCTTCGTGGCGCAGCCCAACCCGAACTCTCCAAGAAGCTCTTCAAGCTTATCAAATCCGAAAATATACTCGTTCAGTCCTACGAAGCTGCAGGCAAAGAACGTATTTCCATCGCCTCACAGCTGTCCGATTGGGGAGAAGCGACCAACGATGATGCAGTCAGTGATATCTCGGATAAAGTTGGTGTGCTGTTGAGCGAGTTGGGTGAGCAGGAGGATCTATATGCGCATAACTTGGATGACAGCAGGGCGATCTTGAAGGCAATTCGTAACACGGAGAAGAGTGTGCAGCCAAGTCGCAATCATAAGGCTAAGATCGCGGATGAGATTGCTAAGCTGAAGAGCAAGGAGCCTGAGAGCGCGAGATTGGTGACTTTGGAGCAGGAGCTTGTTAGAGCCGAGGCCGAGAACTTGGTTGCCGAAGCTCAATTGACGAATATTGTATGTATCCCTTACTTTGCATGTATTACGGAGCCCCAGTTGACCATCTTCTCGACACGCCAAAAGCTGAAGGAAGCATACGCGGCTGAGTTCGCCGCAACGATCGAGCGTGCAGAGAAGCAAATCATCCTGGCCCGCCACGGCCGCCGCGTTCTAAATCTCCTCGACGATTCCCCTGTAGTCCCTGGTGATGTACGAGGAGCATGGGAACACAGCAATCAAGCCCGCCAGATCCTCAACGACGCCGAAGATGACCTCAAGGACTGGCAACCTGAACTTGGAGATGTTTCAAGCAACGCGAACTTGGATCATGCCTCACTAAGCCAACATCAACATCAAAGGCAGCAAAGCATGGAGACGAGCGCTGAGACAGATGCAGGCATGACAGATGCTGGTATGATTGCAGGCGAGGGAACGACACATGGGGGTAGCCATCGCAGCAGCGGGAGCAGTGTGGTGACTGGTGTTCAGCAGAACTATGCTTCAAGCGAGGTGCCACAGTCTGTCGCTGCTTAGACTGTACATGATATCTGATACCCTGGAAATATGGCGAGGGGAGTTCTATGATGCAGTTATCTTCTTCTTTGGTCTTTGGAAGGAAAGGAAGGTGGCCACTAGGGAACAGGTTTGTGCGAAGGAGGTTTGGGGGATGGCGATATTTTATGGGATGCGATGAAATTAGTGTTTAGTCTTAATATACAGGAGCTTATGATCCATACTGTGCTCTTCTCATCTTACCGTTCATGGATGTAAGTGGCCATGCACTTATTGCCAGCAATTCCCGAGTTGACCGACATGTTCGGAGAGAACTTGCTGGCTATTTCAAAGGTGCTGGCTACTTTCGAAAACCGTGCAAGTACCTTCACTTGTGCTAATCAATTGAAAGGTGCTGGCCATTTTGAAGGTGCACTTTACAAACACTTGCAACATGAAATCAATGTCTTAAACAAATCGACCTTCCAACTTTCCACAAAGCAAATCCTGTCTGCCGGTTCGAAATCACCGATGATCCTACCACGACGTTGCGACAACTGACTTTGGCTTTCGGTGTAAGGACCCAAATCCAAATTGCGAAGTCTGTTCTCTGAGATACTGACATCACATCAAAAATTGAAGAAGAATTATATCGAGTCAATATCTATCACACTGTTTTCTGACCAGTACACTGCTCGCGGTGTTGCGTGCATATTTCTCGCTAGGTATATGTGATACGTTGCGAAAGTCGAGTGTTGTGTCTATGAATTAGACATAATGGAAAATAGTTCTCGCATGAGACTAGAATGTAGCAAAGTCAATGCAGATAGCAGATTCAAGAAGACTTGTGCTTCAAAAGATATCTTCGAAAGCATGGTATCTCTGTAAAGTAATATATCTCGACGCGTGTTTGATTCCACTGAAGTACACAACAACTTTTTCTCGAACTGACCTTTTGCTCGATTAACCCAAAATAACATATCCCGATGCTTTATAGAGTCATAAATTTCACTCTACGAAGCTCCTTTTCCTGTAGGAATGACGTGGACGCGTCCTTTTCAAGGGTATGGATGACCTTAATTACCCTCGTCTACCAGGCGCTCAAAACACCGACTTCACTCGGCCTCTCGACCATTCTACACCTTCAATAGGTGATCGTCGTCTAACGCGGACTCAGGCAGGGTATAATCATGCCCCAGAACCTGTCCCATATGGTGAGACGACGCGGAAAACAACAACTACAGCAGCTGCCCATCGAGAGGATATTGAGGCTAGCATTGCCGAAGCAACGGGTACAGCAGATATTCTCCAAGACTTCGCAAAGCGCACGGATACTTTTGCTTCTGGCTATAAGAGTCAGAAGGACCAACAAATAGCTGGGGCTATCTCCAAAAGCTGTGGCACGCTCACTTATCATGTTCTACCGAGATTCTTTCGCGCCCATGCGATCCACGAGTCCCTTCCGGCCTATCACGCGTTGAAAAACACGTCTTATGCCGGCATGGCTAAATCTAGCATTAATAGACCGCAGAACAGCAAGGGCCGGCCGACAACTGAAAATGCCTCACCAAAGTCCACTCAGAGATCACGTGAGGGCAATCGTATTCTCGTGACCATGCATTCTACTGTGCTGTTAACTCTAACGCCTTCAAAGAAGTTTGGCCAGCCATAGCACTGTTCCGATACATTGATCTATGCATCCCTGCAACACAAAGACCTCGGCGTTCTGGAGGCTGAAGCCCAATGCAAACCGATCAATGCGGTCCTAGCCGAGAGTGCGGCAATTGGCCCGAGACATGGGGCAGGATCGAGAGGTTGATCGCAAAGGCGAAAGGAGGAAGACGAGGGCGCGAAATCCAACTGGCAGACCCCATGAGATACTGGGAGACGGGGACAGGGGGCGCTACCGCGAAGAAGAAATCGGAAGAATGGTGGAAGAGCTTCCAGCTACGCGAGGGCGTTCATCAGCGAACACCGAAAGTCGGCCTGCGGTGAGGGACGGCACGCAAGATCTGGGGACAACTCACAAAGCACGAATCCTCCTGCCTTGTGCAAGTGAGATCCGGGCATATCGGACTCAGGCAATACCTGAGACGAATGCAGGTCCCGGATATCGAGCCGTGGTGTGCATGCAGAGGAGGCCGAGCGGTCCAGGAAACGGTCGCTCATATCATCCTGGACTGCGAACTGGTAGAAGACAGGGCCGATCTCCCTCCTTTACGAGGAAGACGAGATCTAAACGAGGCCCTGGAAGATCCCAAACGATGCCCCAGAATCATCAAGTGGCTCATAGCCACGGGATGGCTGCGGGAGTATCGCCTGGCGCTATAGCTCCAACAAACGCCGGAGCACGACCAGCTGTAGCGACCACGTCACTCGCCGCTGCTACCGCGACATAACTCTGTTCCCGCGCGCAATGCGTTCACTCTTCCCCAACGGAGGCTCCAGCCAGAGAGTCAATTCTGGGCTTGTAGATAGAACAACGACGGGTTTTTACCGCCTGCCAGGCGGCTTTCCCCTTGGTACACTTAGAGCCTCGGAGATTAGTCATGATCAGCGCACACAGATTCTCTGTAAGACGCTTGATAGAATTTCATTCAACACACACACATTAGGTGCATACCGATACCTATCGAATTGGCCCTTCAAACCCAAAAGGCTCCTTTGCAATCAGTCAGAAGGCTGGGAATACCTGAGCAACTTACAGGCCTCCCCAAAGGAGTTTGAAAAGTTCCTACAAATCACCGGGTTATACGGAGGGGTCTGCATCTAATGTCACAGAACCTTTTTTCTCTCTTTTACTTTCTTTACTTTCCCGTTTTTGGCAAGGCTAGCTGTGTTCTTCGTACTTTGATTTTTCTGTATGTGCTACCTTTGTTTGAAAACCTTGTATCTAGTCTTTTAGGCTGCTGAACTAGTCCTGTTTGGAAGTTGGGAAAGATTATAATCTTGACCTTCCTTTATACAAATTAATTTAGGAGTCATTCTCCTTTTGGACTCTTCTGTGGCCCTATATGGAGGGGGTGATTCTCTAAGCAGTCACCTACTAGGCCCTCAAGGCCTAACCTTTGACCTGTTTTCTGGCGTATTCATGTATATAAAGCGCTAGCTTAGCACGTCCTCATATCCTTCGGGGGGTTTTCATAGGACGAAAATAAATACCATCATCATTCCACTGAAGTGCGCTTGCTAATCACCCAGGGCTTGAACCATTTGTCTTTCTTCTGCCTGCTAACTAGGCGTACTTCTTTCTAGATAGTACGGTTATGTCTCCAGGCTTATCCCCGAGCTCGCTGTAGTCTTCTTGGTGGCTTCTATTCTCGCAACAAGGTCTTGGCATATGGGGCCCAATTTTAATGCGACGTCGCTGACGCGAAATATCACGGTATCAAACCTTGTTCTTTTGCTACCTTTCACTAAACCTTGGATTGAGGGGAGGATCTTATATTTTGACCGCGGCTCGCTCAACAGGCAATGTTTGTGAGTACTGATTACGGTCAAGGACTCCTGATAAACCACTCCTGCTAATCTACTTCAGGTGTTTATCTATATCAATCCTCACCAACTCTCAAACACGGCTGGCGTCTGAGCGTGTATACATACGCTTCTGTACTGTATATGCCGCAGTCTATCTAATTCAAAAGTGGTCCGAGCCTAAAATGCAAGTGCCTTCGCTTGACAGACGTGTCTGAAGCAATATCGTCAAACTTCCTTACTGCTGAGAAGCAAGAGAAGTAGTCTGCGAATGTTCTTTATTGCCCACGAAGTTCCCGATGGGCATTCGTATTAATATAAGTTATAAATGGACGGACATCCTAGCATTGAGAAGGGCGGCATAAGTCCTGGCGAGTGCATGTGGTGGTGGTTCCATCATACTGCTTACCGCTAGGCAGGCTCTATCAAGACAAAGAATTGCGATTTGTTCCTGAGAAGGGTATCGAGGAGAAGTGGACCTGGTACCACCGGTCGCAACTTTCACGGCACAGTGCCAGTGATCTTCTGCTGCAGTCTCGTAAGATGTGTCATACCCTGCTCTAGCATTATAACTGTGAGCTGTTGTGTAATATTAACCTGCAGTGTACGGTTTCCCAGAACACCTCTACCGTATCAGACGGCTCGTCTTCAAAAGTTTGCATGATTGCGTCTAGTCCTAGCATCTGAGAGTGATAGACCCCGCAATAGGACTGTGGCGGTTTGAGTTGGACAACTCTCTCTCTCTCTCTCATGATGCTTAGATGAGCAGATGCGTACAGACAGACATGTCACCAAGAAGGCAGACGAAGGTTGGTGCCGGCCGCCCACCAATGACTGAGCCAGCGGTGCAGCCTCTTTGTTTTCCCGGTGCACCACACTATTGCAGTCTTTGGATAGTACCTATGCGTAGGTGTCCACAGTTGGATGCTAAAGTCCTGAAAGTCTACCACAGAGGTGATGGGAGTAGGCGATGTCTCGTGGATTGATGGGCAAGCTAAGGTGGCCGCGCATCCCATAAACCGTTCCTGTTAAATTGGTAGGCTGCTATGGAATGGGCAGGTGGAAGGAAGTTTACATTCACCAGGCATCCTCCCCATTGCACACATCCCCATTGCCTGCTGAATATTAATCAGTGTATCACGAAGACTACCAACCCAGTGATATTGAATAGACGGAGGGTTACCACCCACGAAGAATTCATGGTACATCAAGGCTTAGTATCGCGACTGTATGATTACCTACTATACTACGACGAAGTGAGATGACTGTTTCTTTATAATGAAGCAGCGGCACTTGTGTTATTATATGATCTACTATTATTGCTCTGTGTGTTGGCTATTGACGGGTATATTCTCCTGTGGCTACTGTGCTCTTCTAAGGGTCTAAAGACGACTCGAAAAGCCTTCGTGTTGCTTACTATTTGCATCCAAGAGCATCGTGTTGCTTACTTAGTGTCGTCGGGTTTGGAAAATAAGCAACGGGCTGGTTTTTCGGTTGCATACGTGTTTTGCTTTATTGTGAAGTACACTAACCAGTGAGTCAACCCATTCGCGTCTACTTGTGTTGTACACATCAAGCCGAGATCACAGTAAATGAAATATTTGTTTCTGATTTCAGCCTGAGAATCGTAGTCGACAGCCTGGCTGCCGGTCGGTTCCAAGAGGCGTCGCAAATCAAACAACAGAAACGTCCGTGCGAAAGCTCCATGCGCACTGTCACATCCACCCAGATCTGATCAACGCTTATCCACCATATCATAGGACAGCAACGTTGGATTCATCTGGGGGGATGAAGAGGGAGATCCCTCATAAGCGGTTACTGCACTTACTTCCTACAGGGACCTGCGACCTTTCGTTCTGAGTTGTGTCATCTGGGTGATTTTATTCGGCGACTGGCCCCTGTCTATTCAACTCATGCATAGCATGGCGTGATATATTTAAACGTGCTGAAAGCGCTAGCGCCTCTGATCAGTTTGATAAAGCATTTGCTGAACCAATTCCTTTGAGGGCAGCTGTAAGAGCTCATTCGCTGGACAGGCATAGACACAGATATCGATCAGAGCACCTTACCTCGATGTTGGTTTCTGGTCCCAACTACCATAGAAATCAAGGTCGTACAGTATGCACACTCCTGCTCGACAGCCCAAGTAGCCATGAATCGGACCAACCCAGTTAGTTATCTTGGCTCAACTTTCGTCAACGCAAAAACCTCTTTTTTCCATATTTTTACTTCGCTGAGTAGGGAAAAACAACTAGAATACTTCAGTCTCCGAATTCTGATAGGAATTCCGAAGCTGATCGAGTTGTTCGAGGCCGACCATATTCTGAACCCTAGTCTGCGCACGTTTCATGACTACTTGGCTGCCGAGCACGAGTACTGTATTTGCATGGGTAGGATGTTGGGATGTACAAGGTCCTGATGAATTGCTTTCCATACTCTGAATCTTCTCACGTGGGAGTCTTTATAGCCACGGATAACCTACCGAACAAGCTGCATGCTGCAGTCTATAAATGGCAGAGAGGCATTTGACGCCGACATCACTTGCCCAAAAGTGCAATATCAAGCCACCTAGTTTACGAGTGGCTTCATCTGTGTCTCCATAGACTCTATCTTACGAGATTTTACGCTCTTCCGCTAGTACCTTGAGGAGCTACAGCACAAGCGCTCTGAATTGCAAGTCGCAGAGAGTTGGTTGCTTGAGGGAGTTGTCTCAAATATGACCGCTATAGGCTAGTCTTCACCGAACTTCCGCTTTAACACTACTACCATCAGGTGTCTATGAGCCTACGTCAAGTTGTTCCAGCAGGTGTCACCAGTTAAGCATCTAACCTGGAAGGCACTGTCGATAGGTGACGCTAGTTCCACAAGTGGCCGTGAGTTCAATATTTGGTATTTAAGATCTTAGTATCAAGCTATGGGTGAGACTTTACAAACCCATCTGTAAGCACACAACCTACAGACCCTAAACCCGCTGGTAGAGTTCCGTCGCAAAGTAAGACGTCCTTGGTACCATATCTCAAGGAGTGTCCAAAGAATCCCTAAGCCCAAAAAAGCCATGATAGCCTGTACAACGCCTAAGGGTGGAGTCAAAACCTCCGTGCCTTGGGCAAATGGACTCCCAAAATGGAGTGCCTCCGGTGTCTGGTGAACGCCAAATCCTGTTTTCCATGCCATCCCAACTCCAAAAGCCCGTGTTGATTGCCACAAACAAAATACTGTAAACCATGCAATGTTGATCAGCGAGAAACATGAAAGCGAGAAGATAGCGCTGCTGTTCCGCAGAGTTTTGAAGAAGTGGTGGTAAGAATTCCAATTTGCTATCAAAGCCAAAAGAAATCTGTGTAGTGTAATGGTGCCTGACCTCTTTGGACGAAGATTGCGATGGTGATTTGACTCCCCATGAATCATTCCATGAAGTAAACTCGTGCCATCACCCACACAACGGGCATGAACCCGCCACGACAATGTACCGTTCATGAGGGCCAGCTGAGCATCGTCGTTCCCGCTTGCCGTCTACTGAAGTGCCAAAGAAGTGAGCTCCAGGATCGAGGCATGATGTGTAGATATAATAGTTCTTTGTGTATTCACACATGTTGACCCAGGCACTATGAGGTAGTCAGCAAGACTGAAAATAAAGATCACACAGAAGATAACTATACTTACAAGGCTGATTGAGTGGGACGCATTAGATATTGGGAGTATGATAGAGTGAGGAGTGCAAATAGCTGGGTGCAAACAAAGTCGAACTTCTTGACTCGAGGTGGAATTACACGCCTGATATAAAAACACAGGTCAGTAAATAGAAGCAGCGCTAAGATAGAGCTTTGGTCCACGACAAACACAATAAGGAGAGTGACAGCCAAGCACTTATATGAAGGGATGACCTTGACAAATTTGCGCCCTTACGCGTCGGGAAAAAAGTGGGTGTAAGGGAGACGAGGGACGAGGCTCGAGGCTCGAGGTGCCACCAGAGAGACGAAGCACAAACGGTGCTTAATTCCGTAAGTAAATGTGGGAGGATTGGGAAACCCGTCAAAGCAAGACGCAAGTTCACATATCCTAGTTAGTCTTGCAAACATGAGCCAAGTAAGACCGGCGGTTCAATATATGCATCCTACATAATAGGAACGGTGGCGACGGAAGCATAACCGGTGGCATCTTGTGTACTTGTCTTTGTATAACATGGTAATGTAGAAGACACTCCCTTGTTGGCCGTTGGAGGGTCTGTACTGTACCTAACTCCCGCTTGGGGCCACGGGCGTGGAGACTCTCCCGCCAGCATGCTTGCGAAGAGATGCTACCTACTGGGAATTTGGAACGGTTTACGATGTCAGTATGGATCGTAACCAATTTGCACATCGATGATCCGTGACATTTCCATGGTGTGGTTGAGGAAAGTGGTGCGAAGAGGCCAAAGCGAAGTTTTGGAGGTCGGAAACTGCCAGCTGAAGATTGAAACAGATATGGAATAGCTTCTTGAGAAACTGTGATTCGTGATGACGGGTTTGCAAGACGCGAGTCTGGAATATGCGTGTGAATCAAACAACAGCAAGATAAACAAGCCTACAGATCGTTGGCGGAGGTACCTTTTGCGTGCTTATGCTCGCAGGGTGAGTCTCAATGTACGTATGAAATTGGCCCTTGTCAGACTTGGTCTAGAATCTCGCGTGACAGGGGATATATACAATCAACGTTTCCCAAAAGCTGCGACGAAGGTTGGTGGACAGTGTGGACCAAATTCACCATATAGAGTATAGTACAGTGCCCATCAGGACGATTAAACCATGGAACGCGTAAAAACGAAGCATGAGAAGGTTTCCTCTAGATGAGTACTGGTAGTCTAAATAAAGGCACTTCCTAGCCACGGAAATGGCCGCACGAAGATGGGGAGATTCTTCAGACTAGGTCAGTCGTTGAAAGCATTATAGTTGCAATTGCGGTTTCCATTATTTATACTCAAAACAATTTACGCTTGACTCGGCATCTGTGAGATGGGTCAGATCTTGCTCGAACCAGTTTCACGCTATCCAGCGGTGAATACCCAGCCTCCATGCAACGACTTGCGGTAAGGTTACGCAGATCTTATGGAGAATATCGTCTCAAAGTCTTTGACGCTGTGGCGATTATTGCCGTAGAGGACATACTTGCGAACATTTGCGTGAGACTACCAATCCTTCCAAGATTTCCTACGCACGGTCAAGCAAGAGAACATTTTCCCATTTCTTGGTATTGACTCTTGGTCTGCTGCTGTTCTTATCCTGATTGCATTGTATCTCATGCTCTGATCCTCACGTTAGGATAGTTCGGCATCGCTGTTGTCTTTGAGAATTGCTTGCGAGACTGGAGTGACATGGTATCGTCGTACCAATATTACTTGCTTGGCCTTCTCGAAGCAGATGCTACTACCCTTGCGGGAATGCTTGGTGTAACTGAAATAAGGAGACAGTTGTAACTCTCCAGGACTCCACCACTTGTGTAACGGGATAGATGCAGATGGCACTGATACTCATACAGGTTCTTCGATACAGATCGAAACGACAACATGTTCGGATGCTTATCTCAATTTGTGCCGAGAACACAACATTATCTGTCTCCTTGTCACGCCGCAGTTTGTGGACCAAGCTTTTCGTTATTATTCATTAATATGTGTATAACCTCGTCGGGTAATATGAAGGGTGTGAGACCTATATCTCAGCCAGACGCCAAATGCACAACCAAGTATCGCGCCCACATCTAGTCTTTATGTTTGGCTTCTCCTCCTGACGGTTATAGCAATGCAACAAACGCAAGAATTCCGAGTCCTGCACCTACTCCCACCGCATTGATGTTCGCAGATCCAGCGTTGGGTGTTGTAGTGGAGGATGTGGAACTTGTTGTGCTGACAGCTGCGGCAGAGGTTGGGGAAGAGGTGATGGTACTATGGTCAGAAGTGCTGGAGCTGCCTGGTGCAGAGGTCGTACCCGATGAAGCTGCATCGCTGGTGGAAGAAGCTGAAGTGCCACCGGCGGTGGAAGAAGAGCATACGACTGCTGTAGGCAAACCAGTCTGTGGAGGTGGCAGAAAGATTAGCATAGTCCGAGCAGGCCTTGGCGGAAATGGTACTTACGACTCCAGAAATCTTGCAGAAGCTGACCGCATAGTCTATAGCGGTTTGTTGGTCGTCTGCTGAGCAGACAGACGTGAGGCAGCAGGATATGTCACCCAGGAAAGACGATGAAGAGCAGATACCTAGTCCGGACATCAGTACATACAAACCCACCAAATATGCCACGGGCGTTGCGGAATCATGACGAGGGAGTACACACACTTGGCATCCGAGGATTGGCAGTTACCAATGGAGCTTCCCGAGGTAAACTTGACTACACAACCCTGCGCGCACGATGGTAGGCCTGCTGGCGCCTGAGCGGTGCAAACAGAGGTGATAGCTGCAAAGGCAGCGGCGAGGAATGTAGCCTTCATTTTGTGTGCTACGAACCTTGTTGAGTAATGTCAAGAGCGATTGGGACCGGGCTTCAGGTATGTAGGAGGAAGAAGGGATGGTCCTTGAGGGGATCAAGTGAAGTTGAGATCCTACGGAACATAAGATACACGTGATCTTGAATGAAGCATACCACTTCTGACATGATGTTCCTATTGGGTGGATAAAATTAACAAAGAACACTAGAGCATTGTGGCATGAGCTTATTGGCTCCAGCTCCTCCTGTGTGACTGTGTCCAAGTTGAGATGAGCATTACTAGCTTGTGAGTGCTACCAGTGTGTCTTATAAACAGGTACAGACACTTCTTCCCCAATCTAGCTTCAGTGGAGTATAGATACCTGTAGAAAGAGATACAGTCTGCTCTGCACCTCTTACACACACAATCAGACAATCATAGAAGCACACACATGTACCTCGTCGTTGATGACCCTATCATCAAATCCAACGCTCAGAAGTTGTACACATACAGACTAGACTCCGCCAAAGTCAATGCTCTATTAGCTTCAAAACTTTAAAATAGAGTACTTACCCATGAGCCGGTGCATGGTACATGGTATATACTGGCACATTAACTCATCCTCTAAGTAGATTCCGATCAACCAGATCCAGGGATATAAGATAGACGCTACAAATCTCTTGACTGCCTATATAGTGTACCATCTTACAGCTCCATCCTGATACAACCACCGGAGCAGGGAAAACTTCTACCATGTGTCCTCGTATTTACATGTGTGAAGACTCTTTGGTCCCACGTTGTCAATGATCTTCGCTCTACCGCAACTTGATTTCTACAGGGATAAGTACGGGAACATCAGACCCTCGCCAAGATCTCCTTTCAAGCTTGTTTTCGAATTCTAGGTTCACCTCCATTAACACAAGATATTATTGATTGGAAAGGAGCCCTCTCTCTACTAGATATATCTCTATCTACTAGAAAGTCTGCGGCCTCGCTCTCGCCGCTGAGCACACACTCTCTCGTAGCAGCAGACACCTGGCCACTCGGCATATACGGCAATATGGGTTTATGGGTCCTGGCAGACAGGCATATGGAATTTGTGCCTGGTATGGACATTTGAGTCGGAATTTCATGTCCTGAAGGGCTAATGGCTCGTCTACAGGCACAACTCGATACTTTGATGATCTGGAACGGCCGCAGGTAGCTGCTGCTCAGCAACATATCGGATTGAAGTGCGATACATATGGGAAACTGCCTATAATCCTAATCCCACAGCCCTCTGATGGTGAGCCAATTTTGAAGGTCTCAGCAGGAATCATACAATGGTGTGCTAATCTGTTGGAAAGATCCTAACGATCCTCTGAACTGGCCACTTTGGAAGAGAGATATCATCACTGCTGTCCTCTCACTTACATCGGTATTTGCGACAAGTCTGGGCCCTATACTAGCTGCAAACACCCTGACACTATCATTTTACTTCGAAATCATATTTACAGAGACGGCATTACTCACAGGTTACTTCCTGCTTGGAGTCGGCGTTGCCGGAATCTTCCTCGTGCCAACAGCGAGAGTATGGGGAAAGAGACACCAATTTCTTCTCGGCACTGTTATCTTAATTGTAACAAGCATTTGGGGAGGGTTCGTTGGGGAACCAGTGACCGGTACGGGGCAACGCTACACAAGCTTGTTATGGGCCAGGATATTCCAAGGCGTGGGAACGGCTCCGTTCGTGAGTAAATTCACTCTCGGCCAGCCTGTCGAAATCGATTCCGCATGCTGTGAAAGGTAATGTTACTGAGTAAAACTAATTCTGTCGTAGGAAGCGCTGATAAATGCTGCGATTGGAGATCTTTACTTCGTTCATGTGAGTGCTGAACTCACTATAGTTCGTAACTTGTAACTCTCTAACGCCACTAATCCATTGGTAGGAAAGAGGCAAGCGCATGGCACTGACAAATTTGGCTGTGTTCGGCGGTGCATTCTTCACACCAATACTTGTCGGAAAGATTACACATACAATCGGTTGGCCCTGGTCGTTCTACTTTGTGTCAATCTTCTGCGCAGTTTGTCTGCCACTTCTTTTCTTCTTCTGCCCAGAAACTGCATACCTACGGTCAGCATATTTGAACACCGACTTGGTGTCATCGGATGATTTTCGCTCTCAAGAAAATATAGGAGGAAGCCACGAATTGCAAAGTAATGCTGGAGCTAGCATTTCCGTCTCACTAGATGGTGCTGAATATATCAACGGACATGCTAACAAGAAACCGGGGACTGCACCATGGCACCCAGCGGCTCAAGATACAGGCGCCAACATACCCAAGCAGAGTTGGGCACAAAGTCTACGCATCTTCAACGGACGGAAGTCAAATGAGAGTTACTGGAAGCTGCTTTTAAGACCTTTTTCACTCTTCGCTCACCCTGCTATTCTATGGGCTTGTCTTATCCAAGGAACTATGATTGGCTGGACAGTTTTTATTGGTGTTGTACTGGGGGCCATTTTCCTCGGGCCACCTCTGTTCTGGGACGAAGTCAATACTGGATATGCCTATACAGGTGCCTTTGTTGGGTCTGTGATGGGTTTTCTGTTAGCCGGAGGCCTTGCCGACTGGAGTGCGAAGTTCATGACTCGGAAGAATGGTGGAATTTATGAGCCCGAATTTCGAATCATTCTTGTCATTCCGCAAATGATCTTTGGAGTTACCGGGCTATTTGGTTTCGGCATCACCGCCTCTCGGTGGGTGTTCTGTCGTCATTTGCACCAAAGGCTTGAGCTGACAATTCTAGATTGGTCGACTTTCATTGGTCTGTCCCGATAGCTTTCTTCGGAATGCAAGTAGGTGCTATGGTTATCGGCGCAGTGGCTGCTTCATTGTATATTGTCGATGCCCATCGTAAGACTTTTGAATCGTTCTATCAAACCGTGGCTGACTTCAGTAGGCGATATTGCTGTGGAAGCCTTCACATGCATTCTCATCTTCAAGAACTTCTTCAGGTACATCCTCTGAGGTGCAGTCTCTATACACTCTTGATGCTAACAACTTTGCAGTTTTGGTCTTACCTTCAAGGCATATGATTGGATCGTAAAGAAAGGCATATACACCACATTTATGGCCATCTCATCGGTACAGATAGTGATCTGTCTGCTGAGCATTCCTATGTGTAAGACTATCTATACCCCCATAATACATCCAAGCTGATTGCATTATAGACATATTTGGAAAACGAAACAGAAGTTTCTTCCACCGCCATGATATTCTCAAGATCTGCGGTCTCAGATAGGCGCAATTTGCATAGCCACTCGGCATGAAGATGATTCTCCTGAGTGATAAACAGTAGTCCGTTATGATCTAATGATAGTTGTTTTCCAGCCACCCTTCCGTTCCATGTTCACTGTGCTACCTACTGAAGTGTGCAATCTCTGGCAAGGGAACCGCCCAACAAAATACGACGCCGACTGTGCTTGGCGCTCTGGCCTGAGACCACCTCTACTCCGTTCGATGGATTTGATGGTAGTGTAATCTGACAAGTGACCTATAACATTAATAACGTAGGTCGTATATTTGACGTAGACTATAAATCGCACTCCAGGCGTCAAATCTTTTCATTCAAGATGCGCTCCAACGCTCCTTCTCGCATGCTCACACAGGAATGAAGCTGGGAGCCATGGAATCTACCTTCCCCTTTGTAGTTACCGTCCGTAGACTATGGATAGATAGACATGGCTGTAGGGTAGCATCACCGGATGACACACACACTCTAGATAACTTGAGATTCTAATTCACATCTGAAAACTGTGGTTGAAAATGGTACACAACAGATCTACTACTAATAAGGCGAAATGCCCGTGCTCTTCGGACCGTGTGGAAAAGTTAGGTTGGTGGTAGATTTGTCCCATTTTTGCATTTTTGTTTCTATCTTTTGAGCTGTCGTAAGCTGCCGGTGTGGAACATTCAAAAATTCGCACCGTCAATTGTATGAGAATACTTGTTCAAGATGGTGTCTCGATAAATTAACGTCGTTGATGGACAAGATAGCATTAGGTTTTGTTGGAAGTCTACAGCCAACGAAAGGAACCTTGCGGAGCTGGCATCCGTTGATGTGCTCTCCTGAGCTAAACCAGTTAAGCAATGCATAAGTACCGGAGACAGTTGTGAAAGCATAGTCTGGGACCAGGACGAATGAAATTCTGTAGAAGAGGGGAGTCAATATCTAGCCAAATCGCTCACAACCAGCCTATACTCCATCCTATCCCGTCAATCGTTTCAATACGTTCTCTTCGCATCTCATGAAAAACTGCATCTCAAATCCTCGCTGCAATGGACGCCTAACACCGCTTCACATCTCGATGATGACCATCTCAGCAGCTCCGTCACCCCAGATACCAATAATGCTTATAGCAAATCCCAGCCCGGTAACAACCGTCCGTACAATCTGGTTAGCCATGAATCCCTCCATCTGCTTTCTCACCTCCTCGCCATTGACCTCGTCCTCTCCCTCCTCTCCGCTCAGCGTAGCCTCGCTGTTCGTGTCGTGGCCGAGGACTTCGTAGCTTGAATCCATATGGCGGGTCTTGGTCTTGCGTGTTCGTGGTGTCGGGATGGCGCGCGGTGCAGGAAGTTTCTTGGGCATGAGTGTCTCGGCGAGCTGGCTACCGCCGACAAACAGGCATATCCATAACAGGTAGGGGTGGCGTTGAGAGCGTTGAGATAGTATGTAGGATAGGATGAAAGAGCTGCTAGATATTACGGCGAGGGCGCGGAGGTGGAGGAGCGAGATTGAGGTGAGGCTTGTGAAGGCTTGTGAGGCGCTGGTCGCTGTTGGGAGGGTGAGGATAGTTGGCAGAGTGAGGGTGCTCAGAGTGTAAGAGACACCCTATGTAGGTCAGCTTCGTGTAGATGCTCAGAAGTGCATACTGGGTACTCGTGGAAATGGGAGCTCTTTTGGGCGGTGGAGAAATACGTACGGTGAGGAGCCCGAGGGAGATTGATCCTACGAACTTCAGAGTCGAGACGGTTCGCGAAGTCATGATGTCGGTAATGTAGCAGTACCAACAACACGAGAATGTAATCGAGATTTGGAGACGTTTAGACCACAACAAGATGCGCCAGGTACATACCGAATTGGTTGTCACTCTGCCAAGCCAAGAGCCTTGACACCATGGATATGCCAAGAACCGATCACATGAGTCTGCCTCGGCTTAACACCTGGGGTAAGGTCTTGGTGTAAATGACTTTTGAGGTTGCGCTGGACTTAAAATGGATATCTATCTTCTGCTGTCAACCATCACTTCCCAACTATCGGTTATAGAGCATTTCTCTCGAATTTCTCTGTCACCTGAGTCTACGATCATTTTACGCCAGTCAACCTTCTACAAGTGTGATACTAGCAAACATGGCGATCCCCAGATCTGAATACCTTTCCAATGTATGGCGAGATGGTATCTTCGGTAGACACAGCTTGTGAATGTGATTTTGTGCATTACTAACACCTGCCAATAGATGGCAAAGTGGTATTCTGCACCGGCGGCGCTGGATCAATCTGTAGCGCCCAGGTACGAGCGCTCGTGCATCTCGGAGCGAACGCATGCATAATTGGACGGAACGTTGAGAAGACTAAGTCCATGGCAGTCAACATCGCCACTGCGCGCAAAGGTTCAAAGGTTATAGGGATAGGCGGAGTTGATGTCCGGTCTTTCGAAAGTATGGAGAAAGCCGTCGCGCAATGTGTCAAAGAGCTTGGTGGCTTGGACTACTGCATGTAAGTTGCCTGTCGACGTGCTTGCAATTACGCGTGCTAACGGTCGGCGTAGAGCTGGTGCTGCAGGAAACTTCCTTGCTCCGATTGCTGGACTATCCTCGAATGCTTTCAAAACAGTTTTGGAGATTGACACTCTGGGCTCGTTCAATACATTGAAGGTGAGTTCACATGATATTCTGGCTGTGCTCAGCTGGAGTGTTCTCTGCTAGATTCTTTCACGATTCGTGATACAATGTAGGCCATAGCTGACTTAATCCAGGCGACGCTACCGCACCTCCTCGAATCCGCAGCCAAGAATCCAAACACTGCAGACAGCGTCTCTACTGGCGGACGCATAATATTTGTCTCGGCAACATTTCATTACACTGGAATGGCATTACAATCCCACGTTGCAGTTGCCAAAGCCGGGATAGATGCTCTATCAGGTACGACGGCTATCGAGTATGGTCCACGAGGAATAACATCCAATATTATCACTCCCGGACCAATTGCAGGAACAGAAGGCATGAGCCGGCTTGGGAACCGCGAGGCCGAGGCAGCTGGCTCGGCGTTCAAGAAAGTGCCTCTCCAGCGCTATGGAAGCGTTAAGGAAATAGCTGATGGAACGGTATATCTGTTCAGCGATACAGGCAATTTTGTGAACGGAGCAGTCCTCGTTGTTGGTGAGTGTTCTCCTTTGCTCTGCATTACATACAGACTGTGCTAACATGCGTTCTCAGACGGTGGAGACTGGCGATCACCTGGAGGAATGAACACTATTGCGGCATACCCCGACTATCTCATGGATGATTCGTACATGAAGGCAAAGCTGTGAAGGCTTATCAACACCTAGTATTGGATCATGTCATATTGTACATCGTGCTCTGTTGAGCAATACTTGTGTTTGAACGATTGACGCCCATCTGAAATATTAGCCTCCATTATGTCAACTGCTCTGACAAATATCATGCACAACTTATAAGCCTTTCCCCAACACAAGATAGCATGCTCGAAATCTAAGACGCGCCAGAGAACGCTTAGATCTCCATTCTTGAATGTGCCAACCTCCTTGGTGTAACACCAGCTTGGGAGAATTACAGCACCACCAAATCACAAGTACTGAATTTCTAAGTCGTTGAGAATAATTTACTGCTACGGTTCTCACGCTGCTCTAGTAAGACACCTCACATACTTAAACATTCTATATTGCTCTCATCTATGGACATAGTAATTCGTGATTTGATCCTCCCTGGCATCTTGAGCCAAAGTTATGAAGTCCCATCCCATGCAGCCAAAGTATATCCCGCTTCTCCCTATTTTTTTTTCGCGCAATCTAGACTGAGGACTGAAAACCGCCATGGGTATTCGTGTTTCTTACCACCAAACATCAAAGTGACTGATCCAGCTCTACCCGAGCAAAGCAATATATACGCTCTGCATATCCCAACATTTCCGCGGGGTCAATGTACACAGTGTGGACAGATACATCATCTTGCTCCTTTCAATATCATCCTGTACCTTACACTGATTATAGCTCAAGCTGGTATATGCTTGCAAGTATCTTCCAACACCAGGAAGAGATTGGGTCGCTGTTCTTCAGATCACGGATCCAATCAATCATCGTCTCAACCGTAGCATCAATTTCAGCTTCGAATCGTGGACCAGCAAGTTGAGCCCGGATATTCCGCAACATGTCGTTATGTTGCGTCATATGCACAATGATCAAGATTGTTAAGAAGTTCTGCGACCAACAAAATAGATAGGGTATCATTCTCTTGTGTCGGGAAGCAGGCGAGAGCGCCAGAGGCCATTTAATGCAGCACTAAATGTTGTGTAAGAACATTCCGTGTTCATGTATGAGGAGAAGCTTACCCGCAAACACTCTGCAACACCTTGTGCATCTTCTTCCTGAATCAGATTGGGGAAATGCAAAGCCTTGTAAACATAAGGCCGATATACCATATACTTTGCATAGTAATACCGCGTCCTCAGGAGAGCGACTTGTATATCATAAACATAAGGATAGTCTATGTATTGCGCATTGAGATCTGCCGTGAACAAATTCCTATCGCCATGACCAGTCTGTGGCGTGAGATTCGGATCTACCTGCTTCATGAACTTATCCATGGCCTGTCTCTGAAGAACAGGAAAACTCTCCGGTTGGTCCTCATCCCATTGCAGCTTTGCGGGAAGAATGCTTCGCCATTCTCCTAGCTGTGAAGCTAAAAGTTTTAGTTTGTCATGGCTTGGTATGACTTTAGTGGCATCTGTACTGCTGGCTGGATGAGCAGCTGAAGAGGTGTTAGTACACGCGAAGCTATATACACAACTTGGAGAACTCACTCAAAGTATGATGGATAGTAGCACATAGTCGGCGGAGGGCAAGTTGCGAGGCGAAATAAAGTTCGGAATGTGACGATTGATTACCTCGATGGTCCTCCTCACAATATGGTCCTGCAAAATGAGGCAGAGGAATCTGTCCTTCAAGTTCCATAATGCCTACGGGTGGCAAATCGAGTTCGAGATACAAACCCCTGCAATCAATCAGTAGAAGTATTTTGAGAAGTGATGCTAACTTTTACTAACGCATCCATTATTACACAGTGCCAAAAAATTCGCCTGATCATTTCTCCCTGCTGCGAAGTCCAATCAATTAGAGGGTTGCTACAGTAAATCAGTTCTCATGCATAGTTGAATTTGCCATGGAAAACATACCACGTGACTAATATCATGCATGCAGACGTTGCTGCTACAGTCATCCTCCAAAAGTCCTGTGTCATCCGTAAGTCACTTTGTACCAGCATTCAAATGTAAAGAGGCTTGCCATATGACGAGAACAAGACTCGTAATACAATCTGCCAGAAAATGGTAAGCCAACAGATCATGGAATTGCTCAGCGGGTGGTCGATCAACGTACGCTGTTAGAGAGAATATCTGTACGGATTCTAGATCGCACCTAGAGTATACGAATCCCATGCGCTTCCTTGCTTCATTGAAGAAGGCGAGGCCAGGTGGTTTCTCTGCAGTTCCGCCACGAATGCCACTTTCGCGACCCTCATAGACCTCTATCGACTCACCACGAGCACTCTGGATGGACAACTCTCCTAATGCAAACACGAGCAGCGCAATTACAGATTCAGATTCACCATCGAAGCCCTCGGTGTGAACTCTGTTGAGTGTATCTGAAATAAAGGCCTGCCGGTCTAGAAACGGGTAGATGAAATTGAAGGTATCGAAATAAGCCTTTACGAGATCGAGCATTTGTTTCTTGGTCAGGTTCTGAAATATCACTCTCGAGCCCCCGGTGGTTCTGGCTGCCTGCGATTGCATGCCTACGAATGGAGCTGATTGTAGCTCCTCGTTAAGAGGTAGCTCTGGCATGTTTCGATGCACCTCAACGACGAAAGCCGAACCGGGTTGCTCAAGTACCTTCATATCCGCAATGCTTGCCGGTACTGTTTGAATGAGTAGCTGTTGTATAGCAGGCCAGGTCATCATTCTATGTGCGGCAGAGGCATGGCGGTACGGCATAGCGTGTGAATGGGCAGCGCTGCTGACTGGAATAAGTTGGGAAGAACTTTGTTCGTACCAGCTCCGTGAGGAGAACTTGGGTTGATCATCAGTATCCCCCGAGGTGCTGAAAGAAGGTTGACTGGCAGGAGATGGCTGTTGAGGATCGAAACCTGTACTAGATCCACTCCGACCACTTGGTAGTATTCCAAGGCCGCCTATACCTGGCATCATCCGATCAATCTTGCTTTCCAAAGCAGTGAGTCTGTCCAGTATTTCTACCAAGGTTTTGTCTTTTCTGCGATAACACCTTTGTAAGCTTTTGAGCTTGTGATTGCCTTCTGGCTAAAGGGTTGGCACTTACTTCGTCGGTTGTGGTTCCCTATACCTACACTCCAGCTTCATCCGTTGACATAGAGAACACTTCGGTCGTTGTTCATCACATTTTTGTTTTCTTGTTCTACAAGTATCACAAGCCTTGAAGAAAAGTTAGTGCCTGGCTCGAATCGGAGTAACTACAAAGACAATATTGTCCGTGACAAGGTCAACCGGCTGAAAGCATCTGGCAGCGACGGGAAGAGTATCGAGACTAACCTGGGCGGCTATGGCGCCCCGTTCCTTTCTTTGGTTTGAAGGGGCTCCAGAACTGGAGGGGGATCCTGAGTCCTGAGCTGGATTCATGGCTTTGGTCGATTTTGAGAGGTGGATGGGAATTGTGGGCAGGCCGGATGTGGTTCTGAACTAGTCAAGTTGAGATGTTTTCGATTGTACGATGCTGCTGCGCCTTGGTATTGTAAATGCACTTTGATCTGTTGTTGCAACTCAAGGGTGGGTCGAACTGGCTGGCCGTTGCAGCATCTGGGTTTCCAGTAAGTGTATCATGGGTTTATTCGGGGGCTGCAGATAGTTAGGAATGTGCCAGACCATCCATCAAGGCTCCGATGCACCTTTTCTTCCTGGTATTTACAACAAGACAGTCGCAGTGCGCTTATTGTAGCAAGTTACAGTCGCGAAGGTCTCAACGATAAATTTGACTGTAACGGTGTGTGCGATGCGTGTTATTAGTTGCTAGGAAGACTGTTAGGTGTTCCAGACGTCGTATTAGCTATCATGTCTTGCGGCGTGCAAGACTGATGGGTATGCTGTCTTCGGTGGCAACTCGTACCGTTCGAAATTGAATTTTTACTGTGTTAATTTTTGCCAGTAGTAACGACCTTTCCCAAATGCCCGTAGTTATCGTCGGAACCGGAGTCGTGTCCGATGATCAGGAGACGTCGTTCGGATTCAAACTCTGGGGTCGTCCTCCGAGACTGTATGATACAGCATATATGTAAAGCCAGTAGCACTACAATTACAGGCTGCTGTCCCTCATCTAATGGCGTTGGAAGGCTCACCGAAAAAAACCGTTCATGAACAATGGCAGAAGCCCTTGGCCTTGGAATCAGCAACTTTGATAGCTTCAATGACCAATATAGGAAGAAAGCCGGACAAGTTGGCGACAGAAAACTAGAGAAGAAGACTCATTGACAGGTAGGGTAGGTCAGTACGGCTTTCGGCAGCGTCTAGACCTCGCAACGTAATGACGATTGACAAGCGCGTATCACTTTTGGAGAAAACATGTAGTCGTGCTTCCACCTGTAGGTTGGGAAGGCAGAAGAAGGAGAGGTCGTAGTTTAATAAGCCATTGAGTACGGGACAGTCTTACACTACAAACAACGAAAGGTCAGTGGTCGGCAAGTAATTCCAGCCAATCGTTTTCAACCTTCAAAAAAAGCCTGAGTACGGATCTTCCTTCCTACAAACCAACTCGCACTGTTCTCCCACACCCTAATCTCTTATACCGCTCGCAGGGATATCATCTTGATGATGTAGCGTACCAGCATTGCAGTGCCTGGGATTATAAGTAAGTAGGCAGCTTGCGCTTATGTCCTCCTTGTCGCTGGTTGCTTATGTGATAACTCCGTTGCCACTGTGGGTTCTCTGGTTGTCTTGCGTAAATTACCGCAAGTATCTCTGACCTCCTGTGAAGGCTAGGTTCTAGGCTACTGTAATTACAAGATGTTGGGCCAGCTGTAGATTCCGAAGTAAACAGACGAGTAGCCAGTTACATCATCATCATACTCGCCGCCAGACAGAGACAACGAAGGAGAATTACTATCATTCCTACTCTGTGAGACGATCGGAGGAAGTATCTATATCAACTTCTCCGCAAACAATTCTGTCTGGATGTGGCACCGTGCTGGACAATGTGTGTCGCAGCACAATCCGTCTCGGACATTGCAGTAGCCATCCATGAGTAATTAATTATTGCTACCAATGTCGTAAGCGAATCTCATTCCGCCAAATGAGGTGCCAAAACGCAAACGCGTATCGTACAACTATAACCTTATTGTTATAGCAGCTATGCAGACAGGATTATTGCTGGTCCGTGGTCTGTGGAATGTGTCCCTATACCTCGGGTGCACGGTTATGCGATAGTGCAGTAGAATCATTTAGTCTACAACCAGCAATGCTGTGAGTCCTTGTATCTCCACCAACGGCGTAGGTAGGCAGTTGGCAATGTAATGTGCTTGCTTTGTATGATTTGTCTTGATGGATATGATGGCCTTAGCAAGAGCTCTGAAAAGGTGTTGTCCGACTTCACCAAAATTGTTTCCTCGCACATACAGGTGGGAAACCCGTATCCAGGTAGCTTCCAGGTTTGGCGCTTCAACTTTAGCCGTCGAGCCCGAATTCTTGATGCTAGTATTACTCAGTTTGCAACGAAACTCCCTTGATTACAGCTGACGTTAACCCTAAGGTACAGTGTAGATACGATAAAGAAAGTGACGAGGATGGGCATTAAGAACATGCCAATAACAGCTTAGATCAATAATACCGCTCTATTCAAGCACGGAGACAGACCGTTCCCTCAGCAGAATGGACTTCAGGACTATGTTCAATTGTCAAGTGACGTTAAACGAACAGCGGGTTCAGTTACCTCAGCAGGCTTAGGCCATTTTGGGTCTAGCCTCATATCAGATGGTGACTATACCTAATCGGGAAGTCACATGAGGACTTAGACCAAATGGCCTGAGAGCCACGTCCAAGTTTTTAGGCCTGTGCCGAAATATTTCGCATG
>MU254080.1:0-31390 GCA_019669825.1 Calycina marina
GGACGGCTGCGGGAGTATAACACAACTCCATCCCCGCGAGCAACACGTTCACTCTTCCCAACGAAGGCTCCAGCTAGAGAGTTAATTCTGGGCTTGTAGATAGAACAACGAATGGGTTTTACCGCCTGCCAGGCGGCTTTTCCCTGGGTACACTTAGAGCCTCGGACCATTAGGGTTCGAGATTAGTCTTGATCAGCGCACACAGATTCTATGTAAGACGCTTAATAGAATTTCATTCATTCAGCAGTGTTAGGAAAGATCGCGCTTGCACAAATTAATCGTTCGCAGTGTTCGGGTATCCCTACCATTACTGCACTTACTTCCTCTAGTAATCGCATTCCATTCCTCCCGGAGTATCTCGTCTAGATTCTCGACCCTTATTTTCCTTACTAATAAAGCATTTCTAGAAGTCGAGAGAGTGTCAAGTCCTTCAGTCAAGTATTTTAGACATTAGGCGCTGTTTCCTATAAACAGGAGATCGGATATCGTCTTGTAGAGACAGCCATTTCTTGCCAGTACCGAAAATAACCCAGATTTCAGTCGAAACAGCGTTAATGGACTTTGTACCATTATGGAAATCCCAATAATCGAAGAACTTGCACCGAAACAGTGCATCGTAACATGATCGTCTTTGTTCAATTGGTGTAGTTGAGCCATGGATTCTTGTATGTATTCGTGACATATTTGGCAGTTGAATTGTATTGTTTGTTTACTTACCTGTTTACTTACCTGTTTACTAGTTTATGAGGACACGGCTGATTATTAATTCCAACAAATCCCTGCACCCGCTATCGATACCACTGTCATACATGAGCAAGTCTCAGACTCGATCTTCGCTTCGGAAGATTTTCCCTGGAACCAACGGCATCCTCCTTACGAACCAGTCTCCCCATTCTCACCCTCATGGACACCAGTAAAGGCATTAGTAAAGGCGTCCATGACGTAGTGGTCCCTGCATACAAACCCCAACGATATGCATACCTTGGGAAACCACATCGATCTTGCGCAATCTGCGGGGAAGCAAGTTTGTTAGCAGTCGCAAAACCAGAAGAAGGTAAAGTACCAGATCTATTCGACCTACTCTCTCTATTGGGAAAATGAATCGATTATCAAGCTCCACAAGACAAGTACTAAACCAGGATTCTATTGTCGTACTACCTTTTGATTAAAGGAAGTAGCCATTTTCGGATCTAGGCGTTGGCGGAGTTGCTGTTTTCGCCATCTAATTTTTCAAGAAAGCCATGATATCAACCACCAGGAATTTTCCACCTTCATCTTAGTTTTTGCTACGTAGTAATTTCACTTCTATCGTTACAGCTGGGGCGGCTGATTCATCTCCAAAGATGCTCAAGGGCCAATTCCATTTCCTCTATCGTTCTAGACTACACAAATATGTTCTTGCATCAAACCATAGGCTTCTCAATCGATCTTTTGGTGCACATACAGCCGCAACTTGGTGCTAGTTAACACCAACATAAGCGAAGCGTAACTCCTTATAAGAACCCAAAATATAACCTTCATCAATGACAGTCAACGCGTTGACGCCATTCTCAGCAATCTCCGTATCAACAACCAAAGTCGTTAGGAGCCCCGCTCTCCCCGTTATATTGAAGTTCTAACTAACAAGATGATGAGCACATGAGCACCAGGGTGCTCGAAGAAGGAATCTCCGGCTTTGAGGACCACAAGTTCGCCACCTTCAATCTTGTTGAAGACTTGGCCCTCAAGAACCACGGCAACGAGAGATGGTCCGGCATGGGTGTGCGGTGGTGTCTCGGCACCACCAGGAAACTCCACATGAATGCTGAAGGGGAAAATTAGTTGTGTCAGCGACTACTTGAGAGATCATAGATCGTACCCGACGAGCGATTTGCCGGGCACGTTTTCCAAAGCATGCGAGTAGATCAGGGTTGCCTTTCCTGCCGGAGCACTGGATAGAGTTAGCACGGCGCAGCTTTGGGTGATGCACTATCTCTGAGGATACTATCATTACCTGCGATTATAATGCCTTTCTTCGATCCCAGGCTGGAAGCTAGGATATCCCCCAGTATAGCATGTATCAGGATTTGATGCTGCGGAGAAAATGAACAAGCCAATAAACAGTAGACAGCAAAGGTTTGAGAGCCAGAATCTTGTTATGTGGGTGGCAGGCATGACTGCGATTTCAATGATGAACAGACACTGCGAACAGGACAGGACAATGGGAGGGATGACTGCCTCTATTACAGCAGTCACGGCGGCGGTGTCAGTGTCTACCAACATTTGACCAATTTCAACCCGGAGGCGACTTCGTAACGCTCAATGACCGCTAGATCTGCCTGATTTCCCAGGCGTGACACATGGTACCAGGTGCGTAACTTCAAGCTCTCTGAACTCTCCTGCATGGTTAAGTGTAGCAAATTGGTACCTCTGGCTGTGCGTTTCTAACCTGCCTTGTGCAAATGTGACGTGTAGCATGTTTTGGGGGCGCATCGCAGCTGCTAGGCTTTCGTCATGGTTTTGGTAATGTGTTTTTTCGGTATCACTCGGTACACCAATCACCGTACTTTCGCATACAAACTTCACAAGCGTTCTAACAATACTGATGACCTACTTGGCGGATGGAGGTACAGTCAGTTGCCATTTGGTGCAGAAACGCTCCCAGGGTACGCATTACCCATCTAGGTATGCGAACAGCCAGGATTAAGTTCGATACCTGCTTCAACATCTTCGTATACAGGGGGGGTTGGGATCCCTTAATGCTGCCTCTTGCTTATTTGTATACCTTGAGAGCGATCTCCTGCCATAGTGCTCTCCAATTGCCCTTGGCCAAGCCATCTCACCACATCAGAACCGCGACTACCATCATCCACCAGAGTGGTTTACTTCAATGCTATCTTCGTATGCCAGATCAAACAGCCCATCGTTTGATAGCACCCTAGCACTTCTGGAGCCATCCGTCAGAGCTTCTCCAACCTTCAGGTCTATCAGAAGACTTGCTGCTTCACCGCGGATGATGTTTGCAAAGCCATGCCTCTCAATCATTAGCTCATACATATTTTTTCTGGCTGGGACGGAAGAGGCGCCTTCCGAGTCCTTGTTGCTGTGTGTGGCGAACACCCATACATTAAGGAACCTGTATACACAAGGAACGTTTTCATAGTTCATGCATAATGTCCGGACACGAGGATAGATTTTGTCGCAAGCAAGGCCCCTTAAACAGAACAACCATTCACATATCACTGTGTCATGCCAGCCTATACTGGCCAATTTCAGTGTTGTCATGCGTGCGCCAGTTTCAGGTTCCAGCCCACTGAAAACACCTATAAGTTCTTTCAGTTGCCGAGCATAGAAGGAAAAGTGACTGTATGACCTCTGTGAGATTGCGCCCGTCGATGTCCCAATCACCAGACATTGGAGCCGATCGAGATCTGGAAATCTTCGCTCCAGGTACTTCTTTGTATCGAACTTCATCTCGGCATACCGAACAATATACCGACTGAGATGTTGTTGGAATAGCTGAGACAAAGCACTTTCATCCTCAACGACAAAATAGCCATCCGCGAAGTTAAATGGGATACTATGTCCAAGAGTTGCCTCGAAAGTCATGCTGTAGTGCTCGCAATCTTACGAGAGTCTTTGCAAAGATGTAGGATAACTGGAATCCCGTACGTAGCCTTTGCATATGATTTCTCGCCTTCAATTTCGCTTCCGCTCTTGTAGGGCTGAAAGGAAGAGCTGACTGATGAAAACAGCACGGCGTCGATCTGGAATGGCCAGGCGCCAAACATGTGGCTGCAACTCAGGAGGGATCATCGGGAAGAGGTTAAACCCGCCTTGTTTTGGAGGTCGCGGCAGCCAGATGCCTTGCTTGTATGCTGAGTAAATTGCTTCCGGATTTAGGATGTATGACTTCTTTTTCGTACGACTGAGGGGCATTTGGGCGAGCAATTTCGCTCGAGTAGAGACCTGAGACAACATGTCGATAGAAGAGCAAGCACCAAGGTGACTTCGTTGTCGTAGGCTGTAACATTTAGCATACTGAGCAACTGCGCAGAGTGACGATAGACTTACATGGGTGATGAAATTAAGCGCTTCCAAATGACATGCAAATCCTTGACAATACTAAGCTCGATTCGCAAGGAATTCCAGTGATTGGTTTGCAAACTGTTTTTTGCAGATTTATAGTAATGTTCGTCAGTGTTGAAGAACTTGTTTGTAACAGAGTTTTGCCGTCTTTAATAATGAAGACGAACATAGTTACTCATTCAGCCTCACTCTCTTGATCTAAATTCTTGGCAGGCTTCATTATTGTGAGACATTAATACGCTATAACAGCCTCAGATCCGTGGCTGGCATTGGTGGTAGGCGGTGCGTGTAGAAAAAAAAAAAAGGGGGTGAAGTTGCCCAGGATTTCGATTGCATCTATCGATGTTGAGTCTGCCATGATATACCCCGATACCAACCAGCTTAAAATCCGTCCTCCATTGCTTGGTTGATATGGTGAAACTCGCCATCTGGACCTGAGAAGCTCTTAAAAGGTATCCAATCCAATGGTCACAATGTTCCGTTGCTCTTATTCAACAGAAGAGCAAAAGCGCTCCTGTAACTCATCGGGGAGAAGATCAAAACAAGAAAAAGAGACAGTAGCCTTGACTTCAGGCGTAGATATCATTTCTTTGATAGAAAATGTAGGTAATTGGTAGATTAGGTTGCCAGGAAATATCGCTCTTCCCAAAGCTAGCTCGTCGCTATGAACTGTTTTTCATGTTACCTTCAATATGAATAGAGCATTCAGCAGCTTCTCGACAACTGAAACTCCAGAGCGTGCTGATTTGATTAAGACTGAGGACTTTCTTTGATGTCGTCGGCGTCGGCATTGCACTCGCCGCCTTCCAAGGCTGCCCCCACCAAAAATCTCCAAGCCAAGTGGAGAGAACTTCAAACTCAAGACACCTATCATCACATCTCCAATTAAGCAGGATTTCTTACACAAATTGCCCACAGAAAAATGGCATTCGACCTGGAGACTTGTGCTCGTTATAATATTCTGGCATTGGAACCATACCGCTGTGCTAGGGAGTAGGAGTCGTCCATCAATCCCACATATCGCAGTACTGACTCACTCCCCAGCGACTACAAAGACGACGGTACCAACATCCTCTTGGATGCGAACGAAAACGCGTACGGACCATCATTGTCACTTTCCTCTCTGTCAATCTCGACGTCCCCCAATGATCTTTCAATCGACTTGCTAGGGCTCAATCGCTATCCAGATCCTCACCAAGCAGTGCTGAAGCAACTCCTATGTGACCTGCGAAATATCCACGTCCACACATCCAAAAACATAACACCGGAAAACCTGTTTGTCGGCGTCGGAAGTGACGAAGCTATTGATGCTCTGCTGCGCTGTTTCTGTGTACCAGGCCATGACAAAATCCTCACTTGCCCACCCACTTATGGGATGTACGCAGTATCAGCACAGGTGAACGATGTTGGACTCGTCAAGGTCCCTTTACTCCCTGCCCCAGAGTTCGGCATCGATGTGGAGGCAGTTACTTCGGCCCTGTCCGGATCAGAATCTAATACTATAAAACTGGTCTATATTTGCTCGCCAGGAAATCCCACTGGCTCCCTTATACAAAAGTCGGACGTACAAAAAATATTAGAGCATCCAACATGGAATGGGGTGGTAGTACTTGACGAAGCGTATATAGATTTTGCGCACGAGAACTCTTCTCTGGCGGAATGGGTGACCGAGTGGCCAAATCTGGTTGTGCTGCAGACACTATCTAAAGCCTTTGGGCTTGCCGGGATACGACTAGGGGCAGCTTTCACATCAGAGCCTATTGCCAGGCTATTGAACAATATGAAAGCGCCTTACAACATTCCAAATCCGACTAGCGAGATCGCATGTCAAGCTCTACAAGGTGGAATTTCTGTGATGCGAAGTAACGTTGAGAAGATCGTAGGTCAAAGAGAGCGACTACTCTCAGAGTTACCCAAACTGAAAGGCATTGGACGGTTTAGAGGAGGATCAGCAAGTAACTTCCTGCTCGTGGAGTTGGTAGATGCTACTGGAAATCCCGATAATGTTACTGCTCTTCATGTCTACGAGAAACTGGCTGAAACTAAAGGGGTCGTTGTTAGATTTCGTGGAAAGGAGCACGGGTGTCTTGGTTGTCTCAGAATCACTGTTGGCACCGAAAAGGAGGTGACGAGGCTTTTAGAGCAAATAGAGGTTGTGTTGCAGGAGGTGCACGGCACGACTAGGCCGACGAGTGCAGCAATAGAAGAGATGAAAGAAATTACGGCTAACGCTGTGCTTTGATAATTTCATGCTGCACCACAATGTATATACATATATGTGTGTGTTACTATTTAACGTCCGGCGGGCACGTACTCATAATACATGTCCTGGGAACCCTACGGATTATAGGACGCCAGGGGAGGAAGGCCCCTGGGGTTCGAACTAGTCTACTAGTATATAAAAGATGTTACACGTCGACCGCCTTTATACAGTTCAACAGCCTTCAGAACGTAGTCTCTCGTAAGGAGCCTCGTTATCCTTCTTGTTTCTCGTGCATCCGCTAACTAGGAACACTCCAGTCGGACTTGCCAATTGTCTAGGTTCCTGTGAAGCATGCTTCACCACTACTACATGCAATCATCTTCTTACTGACTTCCGAGCTCAACACAGCCAACACCGAATTGTTTCACTGGTAGTAGCTCATTGAGGATCGTTTCGCAAGGATCTTGTCTGTTACGCAGAAATAGCTGAGAGAGAGACCGACGATTTCCCCTCAGATGCTAGTGACGAGTAAGTAAAATCTTCAACTCAAAGTCGACCCTATGCATCGAGTCCCCAAAGCTACCAAAATGATGAACAATCAGATTCCGCGAAAAACATGCCGTCTCTGCGCCAAAGTACCACTACCGTGATTCAGTGCAACTACAAAGCGATTCCGACGAAGAAGAAGCCCTCAATGTTGGCAAAACACTAGATTCCTGCCTCGCAGATGATCTATTCGCACCGTATGAGTACCAAGATGTGGAGGTTGACTGTTCAGATCACGGCGATTTCGCTGGTGATGCTATACTCATTGATGAAGAGATCGAAAAACTGGAAGAAGAAGAGAACCTCTATATGGAATGTTTAGGAGCTTGTGAGTATTACGAACTTCAAGACGGTTGGGGAGAGAGCCGGAGTATTTCCAGATGAGACATCTGCTGGGCCAACCTGCACGTGGCGGAGGGGATGAAGAAGATTAGTGTCGATACTTTGCCTACCTGGTTGGTCATAAATGCTTCGGCCTGTTGTTAGTAGACTTTGATTCATACACCATGGTATCGACAATGTGAGAAATTCATCAGACGGTGTTTTCACCGGCAGAGAATTGTGCCAAGGCATCCTTCATTTCGATACTTCCTTCCTGTTAACAACCGCGCCCGTGCGTGCTTTTCTATCACGATCATTGCCCAAAGGGTATGCAGTATTTTTAGAGAAACCCGTTTGGCCCAGGAGCCTAGTGAGCTTTGGTTCCAACAACTTCTTCTCGATCAGGGGCGCCTCACTGAAACGACCGCTTTTTTGACTAATTTCATACACTAGCTTCGTAATATGCATGATTCCAGCTATGCGGGAAACTATCCTGATTTTTAGTTTTGCGATCGAGTTAGTTTCTAAGACTAGTAAGCTAGAGTTCCTATGCTTTATCCGACAGAAATTCAACCGATGGAAGACGGTAGAAGCCACTATATTGGCTAACAAATTTGAGGTTGGTACCATGCGATGGGTGAAATAGCTTCGCTAGACTGGAAATCCTAGTTCCCCTAGATGCTTTACCTGGCTGCAATTGCTCATACTTTTGGGGCAGAAGCTGTCACTGTTTCTGATGACAGCTCTGCCGTGAGCAGTCTCATACAATATTACAAGGATCGTTGCTGCTGCAACATGTGAATCACGGCTAGAACTCTTTTTAACACATTCGATACCAGTTGTTAGGGTAGTTGTCTGTGCAGCGCCCTATATGCTTGGCACTAATTAGCCCAAAGAAGAAGTACAAAAGCCGCACGTCAGATCTCCAATCCACCAATCCACCAAAAAAACTGAATACACCCCAGCAATCAGCATCAATTTTCCCAGACGCGTGAACGTGAAAGAATCTTTCTCTTGAACAGCTTACTGCACTTCTGGTCAGCGAGTTCTGTACTTCTCGTTACTCAGCAGTCTTCAAAATGCTGAGAAGAATAGATAACGGCGGTGTTAGAATGGGTCAGGGTGAACGATAACCAGCAGTTCTTATGACATGCTCTCAACTGAGTTCTAACAGGTCATCAACACCGACATGGTGATCGTGGATTCCCGTCATACTTCGACATGCTGCTCAAAGATCGTCAGCTTTCAAGAATTGATCGATACCTTCCCAAGGCCCTTGGAGATAAAACCCACCACGAGAATATCGAACGTGCTCCCCGCCATGCCCGGGCTGCTTGCGTAGCTGCTCATCGCCCGGCTTACACCGTTGCACTCGATCGCATCAACGATCTGTGAGGTTTGGGAGCTTTGAGTGATGCTCTTCCTTATGATCGATACAAGGCTTTGAGACTTGATAGTGGTACTTGGGATGCTCGAGAGGAGGAACGACGATTCTTGCGGAGAATGGAGGACATGATTTGAGGACAGAGTTGAGGCAGAACTCGGTACGGCCTCTCCATACTTTGCTGAAACAGTAGTCGAGACTAAATGTCAATCTAGATCTGCGAGTTGGAATAGGTCGTGATCATGGTCGATACTTGGAAAATGGTCCACACCGAGGTAGGTTTGTTTCCCTCGCCCCAAAAGCCGATCCAAGGTTGACGGCGACAGGCAACCATGGCGGTCGACCGGAGAGATTGAATGTTGGGCGAGGACATCATCACAAGTATATTTCTGGTTGATAAAATTCGACTCAGTATGTAGCTATTAGACAAGCTTCGGATATCTGCTTGTACTCAGTATGTTGCTATCAGACAAGCTTCGGATATCTGCTTGAATGCAACTGGTGCCATTGTCGTGAGGTTGAATACCTATCAGACACGTGAATTTGTAAAACTTGAATTGTGGATACCAGCACCTTACCCTTTCTTATCTAGCGCCTGCGTGGCCCCCTACTGCCCGATTGAGACGGGAATTGTGCGGAGAGCTTCATGTCCCTTTCTCGATTTCCGTGTGTACAAGTTCACCACCACCACTATATACTCGTCTGTACCACCAGTAATTCCCTTGTGCGCTCTCCAATTGTTGAACACAGTGCAATTATAAGTTGTGAGTGCTGCCTTCCTCTTACTCCACACGTCGCGGGCCACCAATCCTCGGGACTTTTAATTTCGTAGCTCCATGACCCCCCTGCCAGACCCCCTTTCCACATCTCACCCTTATGACTTTTGGTCAATCTACCAACTCTACCACATTACAAACATTCACCGCAATTACTGACACCGACACTCTAGCTGAATACCGACCCTGTTCATAGAATTGACGGCTGGTATCTTCTACGGAATTACGACAGCGTCAACACGCGAATTGCTGCTGGTTGAGGCCAAGTCTGGTATGTGCACCTTGCTCCTGCCATCTGTTGCGCTTCACCTTCCTCTCATCACCACCTCAGGAACGGCTTGGTCTACCGCTACAGCATACACCTGTGCTAGTATCGTCAATTCAGCTGCCCACGACAATTCACTGCAGTCAGTAGCTAATTTGGGTGTTGATACAGATCCTCGCATCATCCTCCGACCACATCAATCCTCACAACAAATTGCACGATGGGTAAGCAATCCCTTTGACATATTTGGTGCCTACGGGAGCATTACATGGGGCTAGCTGGGCGCTCCAGATCATGTTTTACATGGCCCTGTGCGAAGATACTTGTCTGACGCGTTCCGTGGCTTCGTCCAAGCTTCTCGTCATTTTAGCTCGATTCTCCATAGCTCGAAGCGCGCGAAAACTATGTTTCACAGCATTTGACACGTCAAACTAACTTATCGTACAGCTTCTAATGGCGTCTCCCATGCAGCACCATCCCGCCAGACAACTGCAGTTCCAGCAGCAACAACTGGCAAGGCCGTGTCACCTACACAAGAAATCCCGCAAACCGTAAGCTCAGCGGATCCGAAAGCTGCTGCTCAGCAGGCTAGCGACATGCGCAACATCGTCAGACGAAAGCTGACGGGATATGTTGGATTCGCAAACCTGCCAAATCAATGGCACCGCAAGAGTGTTCGCAAGGGATTCAACTTCAACGTCATGGTAGTTGGTATGTCAAACATGTCTGAGATTCTTGCAGAGTTTTACTTACACAGGTACAAGGCGAATCTGGACTGGGAAAATCGACATTGGTTAACACTTTGTTCAACACCTCGCTATACCCACCCCGGGAACGCAAGCAACCCAGTCTCGACATTATCCCAAAAACTGTCTCCATACAGTCAATCAGCGCAGATATTGAGGAGAATGGTGTTCGCTTACGATTGACGGTTGTTGATACCCCTGGCTTCGGAGACTTTGTGAACAACGACGAGTCTTGGCGACCGATTGTGGACAACATTGAGCAGCGTTTCGATGCCTACCTGGATGCTGAGAACAAGGTCAACAGAATGAACATTGTGGACAACAGAGTACACGCATGTGTCTACTTCATCCAGCCAACTGGTCACGCCCTGAAGCCTTTGGACATTGAGGTTATGCGCAGACTTCATACGAAGGTCAATTTGATTCCAGTCATTGCCAAGGCAGACACCATGACAGATGAGGAGATTCTTGCTTTTAAGGCTAGGGTATGTTGAGTGAACTGGATTTCTGGGCATTGCTAACACTCTATAGATCTTGGCCGATATCAAGCACCACTCCATCCAGATATTCGAGGGACCACGCTACGAGCTTGACGATGATGAGACGATTGCCGAGAACAACGAGATCATGTCCAAGGTTCCCTTCGCTGTTGTCGGCGCCAACTCCGAAATCACCAGTGCTGACGGTCGCAAGGTTCGAGGACGTGCTTACCCATGGGGCGTCATTGAGGTCGACAATGAGGAGCACTGTGATTTCGTCAAGCTTCGCCAGATGCTGATTCGCACACACATGGAGGAGTTGAAGGAGCACACCAACAACGCACTCTACGAGAACTACAGATCCGAGAAGCTCACCGGTATGGGTGTTGCCCAAGATCCAAGTGTCTTCAAGGAGGTCAACCCAGCTGTCAAGCAAGAGGAGGAGCGAACCCTGCACGAACAGAAGCTCGCCAAAATGGAGGCCGAGATGAAGATGGTCTTTCAGCAGAAGGTCGCCGAGAAGGAGAGCAAGCTGAAACAGAGCGAGGAAGAGCTATACGCCCGTCATCGCGAGATGAAGGAGCAACTCGATCGCCAGCGCACGGAATTGGAGGAGAAGAAGTCGAGGGTGGAGAGCGGGCGACCATTGGAGGAGAAGCGCAAGAAGGGATTCTCGCTCCGCTAAAAATATGCCGCTATATCATGCGGCGCGGTTTGGAGTTTGGTTCTTTATTGGCGACTTTGCTACTACACCCTGATGAACGGACAGGATGGTACCGACAGATTCGATGACTTTTACACTCACACCCACACATTAGCTTCATATAACTCTTCAACTCTTGTCTCTTTAATCAACCTCTTCCTGCCCTCTAATATAGACTTCTTATTCGGGAACACACAACATTGGCGGGGGCTTGAAAATATCGATGCTAGAACTTCTTGCGATGTGAACGCTTTTGCAAGGCATGCTACGACTTGCGTGCAGTGCTTCAGCTATGCATGGACTGGGAATTTTGCAATGAGATGAAGAGGACGGTTTTGTTTAATAGGCAACTTGTACAAAATTCATGGCCTTTTTACATTTGCCTTCATATCTGCGTCTTCCCATGGGTTTGATTTAATGTAAGGCCAGGCCAGTGCCAAGTGGTCAAACCTTATTCCTTGAATGCTCGCAACCCTGACCCAATGTGTCGAAAAAAACGGGTTCTTGAGCACCTCGGTTGACCTCGCAAGGCAGTCCTACCTTTGAACTGTTGTGAACATGTCGTTTTATCGGCATCGAAGTAATGCTAAGAAGTGCAAAATTCACTTTCGAGGCAGTACGGGAAGGGGTGAAAAGCTTGATGCTAAGTCAAGCTTGAATTTGATTTCAGATAACCTGCGTTCTCGTGTTTGTCTATCGGATGATGAAGGACCTCGAAAGAGTACAGACTTATAATCGGATGTCCATCTAATACGAAAGTCAGCTCCTCACGCCCATCATCAATACTTATAAGATGATGAAATAATTCAATATCAGCTTGCTAAACTTTTCCAGTGAAGTGAGAGCTCCTTTGGCTCATTGCGGTTTGTCGGCTACAACGATGATAGCAATGACAAGAGTTCTGCCAGAACCATCCTCGTTGAATATGTTATTCTTGTGATGCAGCATGAACTCGTAGATTGAGTTAATGGCGATCTTGAATTCCTCCATGTCCCATGCACGTCCGAGTGACCCTAGCCCTTGAGAACGCCACGTCCTCAAACACCACTGTTTGAGATCCGCTATGTCAACGTCTATATTGAGTAAGCTGGAGTTGAATTGGCACTTTCGAGTTCGCACATACGAGTGTTCATCAGCTCCCACTTCACGTCAGTGAAACCGGCACCCTTATACGCCTTCTCAATCTCTAGCGTGGATCCAATTATCCGAATAAGCATATTCGTCTCCGTACTCCTCCGCTAACAGTATTTGAGATGCACAATCTTCTCTGCGGTCTTGGAAGCGGCCACGGGTGCGACTCCATTCTTGGCAGTCGCCATGGTGACCAGATGTGCGGCCTCGAAGGCCGAATGCACATAGACAGCATCGCCCCAATTCCTGAGCACCGCCTTGCCACCAGGTTTCAGCGTGCTGAATGTTCGGCGCGCAACCTCATCTACGCGCCGATGCAATACGAGATGATGAAATTCATGAAGCTGTTGTCGGACATGTCGTTTCCCAGCTCCAGCTTCTTGGCACACATCTCGTCCGTGATGATCTGGACTCGCTCGTGGGCGGGGTTGAGACGCATCGTGCGGGCAAAGACGTCACTGTTCTTGTCGGCGGCAACTATGGTCGCTGTGCCTTCGCTTTTGTCAAGGTGGCGGATTAATATTTTGGTGACCGCTCCGGAGCCGCAGCCGTTGTCGTGAACGACTGCTCCTGAGCGGGCTGGCGCGAGCTCGACGCGTTTTTGTGGGACTCGATCTGTGGCGCCTCCGAAGTAGTTACATTTCTTGTCAACCATTTTGCTTCTTGTTGGTGTCTAGTGTCGATATGGATAACGTCTGGTGGTGAAAGCTCCGCTTTTATTGGCTCAATTGGAGTTCAGTGTTCCAAGGCGCTAGAGATAGCGTCCTATTGTTTTAGTCTCGACCTCAAAATGCTCTCTAAAATAATTTGGGCGTCCGGATCGTTCCTTTCTATCAATTGAATGAGGCAATGTCCCTGGGTTCACAAGCCATGCTCTGCAACCCAGGTCACCACCTTCGATGTCTGGCATGCATCAGAATATCTCACCTTGAAGCCTCAGTTCGTTCTACCGTATTTGACGATCTCAAGACAAAACCTGATACCCCGTAACACAAACCTTGTATCATAGCGATCTGTTCATGAACGCTGGAAGGTCTGTGACAGGTAAGGTCCAGAACCGCATCGCATCTACAATGCATTGGAATATCTGGGTTTCCTGTAGACTGTCGCGCATCCGACCTTAGACTTGATTACAACAGGACTGCTTCATTTTCTAGCTTGACTCTCAACAACTTCTTAACGACCACATCTCCAAATGAATAGCTAGTATCATCATGACTTTGATCTCAAGATTGTACCTCAGAGCAGAAAGAATTACCTCCGGTCATTGTATCCTCTGATGTGGATTTGTTGATGAACATGAGTCCGTGCGAACAATATTAATGCGTCAAGCGTGACTCTGATTGGGATGACGGGGCTATAAAAATGTTGCGGATTACGTCGTGGAATGAGTACGTATAGGTCAGAAAGAATTGGTCATCCATGGGAATAGATGCAGACGAGAAGAAATCACAAGGTCGAACTATCGTCGGGGCCCCCAGAAGTGCCATGCTATGGTGGTTGGATGCCATCCGAAGGGATGAGAGCCGATTGAGGGCAGGCATACCTTATGAATGAAGCTCACTATGAGCGGCATGCTCATGGTGCCACATTATGTGCCGAAGCCCTCCAGCTGACCTCCCAAAGCCGCGGCATGAGTCAACATTAAAGCTATAAAGTTGCTTCGACAACAAGTCACTACTTCAAAGCTTATCTGGTTTAGTCTCGTCCTGTAATAGTGCCCTCTCGAACGCTCTAAATTCTCAATATTACCATAACAGCTTCATACATTAAGTAAATCATGGCAGGAGCCACTGCAGTCCCAAAGATAACTATTTAGCGAACACATTATCTCGATTTCCTCGATATCTCAAAAGGCCGGGACGGCGTAGAGACCCTTGGGTAGTTGCTTGTGGCAGGAGTTTTATGATAATAGGTAACGGTACGCTTTCGAAACCGTAGTTGTCGCTCGAGAACCAGCTTGACTAATGTCATCTATGCCATTGAGCCTGTCCGAATCCAGGCTGAACTCCAGAAAGGATCGATTCATAGTAGGAGGTGGGTTAAAGTTCATTCAGTTTGCAGAACTTGGAATACAGCGACATGGGAATATTCTCGCTTAATAACTTCCCCTGGAGTGTATCTCCACTTTCCACGTGCTTCTGCCTAATTTTTGGAAATGAGACCTTGATTGCCTACTTGACGCCTTGAAAACTGATCATAGCGTGGCAAGAGTGTTTCTAGTTTGGTTACTCCATGGCTTTCTGATTGCAGAAAATGTGATATATAACTTCGTGAAATCCTGTGTTCTTCGTTTTCCAGAAATTGCGTTCCATTTCAACCTCCGCCAGGTGCCATAATCTCAGGTTCATGTTCTGTAGTTGGTCTGTGTTGACGATCACCGCTGAGCCTCCTCCAGGTCCCACAATCATCACCAAGGGCTATGAGCTATTTCATAACTGTCCAATAATTACCAGTGAGCAGCCACCTCTAGGTATCACAAATAACTGAGTGCTGTGGGTTGTTTTTGGGAACTGCCTGATAACTACAACCAATACTGGACACCTGTCACCTGACCCAACAATATCAGAAGGGTGCTCTGCTTTTGATTTATGCCCTGCAAGATCTCTCGCGGCATCCTCTGCTCCTACAATCTATACCACGTTTTATGTCTAGCAGCTAGCCGCCATCCGTAAGCTACAGGGAATTTCACATGGGCTGCGAGGTTCAAAATCAGTGGCCGGTTCTGTGGAGGTTGTGCTATAGAGATCAGAGGCAACTGTGACCAAGCAATTATAGCAGTCACCTTTTCCAAGAACTAATCTTGAGAATGTTGGTTAGTATAAATGTTTCTTTGATGTTATTGACCTTAAAAAATATTTTTATTCGTCTCGTCTACATGATAACTTCACAAGGCGAGAAGAAGAAAGTGCTTGGCACGAATGTAAAGAGAAAACACCTCCTGCAGTGTATGTTACCAGCTATTAGCTTCACTCAAGGTGAATTAGGGTAAATCAATTTATCCTTTACTGAATTTACTTCGCTTAGGTTTTAAGGGGTAAAGGTGGGGTAATGGGGCAGCAGAATCACCAAGTGTCAACTCACTTCATTCACTTTCGTGGCCATCTTTGATTTGGCAAACAAAAAGCCGTACCTGCTTTATTCTCAGCCCTCACCAGTGTTTGAATTTTTCCTAGCAGAATTTCACCCAGATACGCCCTAAAAATGGTGAAACAATATTTAGAAGAACAGAGCGCAACACTAGCGCAAGCTGTCATCCACCACGGCCTTGACATGAGCAAGGAGGTTCAGCAGGTAAATTGTTCACCGTTGAATCGCAGTCCTGAACACCTCGAGTAAGTGTAAAGTTGGGATCGGTTCTGACGCACGAACAGGAAATTGCGGACGAAACAAGACTCACAAAACAACAAATCAGAAGACGCATGTACCAGCGCAGAACCAATCCTGGACGATCACAGAATAGAAAGACACTTCGAGAGGCGGAGAATCGCACAGAAAAGGATGGCGCAGAAAAGAAAGCCGCTCCATCTGGAATGCTATTAGAAGGGGGGTCTACAGCTGGAAATTCCACAGCAGCAGATAATACAGTTGAGAGGTCCTCAACCTTTTACACACAGCGAATGGCTAAGAGAAAGGTGGTGGAGATGGATGATGAAAATACCAGGAAGGAAGCATATCTTCGCGAAGACGCTGCATTCCCCAAAGCTCAAGGTATGTGCTTCGCTCTTTTTAATGTTTCAAACCTTCATTGAGGTGAGAAACAGCTGACATCCACAGAATCTCCGGAACCACCCCAGATCATATCGCCAGCCCATTCATTGATTCCAGTCAAGGTCACATCAGTTGAAGAGCGAGTTCGCGATGACTTCCAAGAATACACCGACCAAGAAAATAACCTGAAGAAGTTGGAGATGGAGGCAAGCTTGCTCAGGATGAACTACAAATACGTGGCTGTACCCGTTGGTGCATCCTTACCAGATCTAACTCGGCCAGACCCTTTAAAGCATCTGCTAACCACATATCACAGAAGGCAGCGAATGCCAAGGCAGCTTACGACGCAGCTGGAGGACTCTACTGTGCATTCCAAGAGTACGTGCCACACAGTGTGATACTCATTGTCCTGAAATTACTAACAGACGACAGGGCATTGCCAAAGAACCGTCAAAAGCTCCTGGCGCCATGCTATGAAGCACGAAATATTGAGGATATTAGGGCGTTGAACATTGCCGAGGAAAAGCGAAAGAATCCAGTTCTCAAAGCTCTCTGCAAGTGCGCTCAACTTGATATGGAGGAAGCTGAACTCGAGGAAGATCAGCATGACGATGAGTTCGAGGAGAATTCTGGAAAGGATGCCAGTTTACAAAAGCTAAAGCCTCGTCAAACATGCATGTGGTGTGTATAAACTACCTTCTCGGTTCTTCTACTAAGTATCGAATGGTCATGTGATGAAGAACAAATTGCCAGGTGGTACTGCCAATAGGCGACTTCTGATTCAGATGATACCTTGTAGCAATGGAAGAAGTATGACACTGGGAAGAATATTACACCGTTTACATAATAAACGTGGACAACGCTTTGTTTCTTGAAGTTTATGATAGTAGAATCAAATCTCGGAACTCGCGGCTGCATATTATTTACTCTGGATTACAAATCTCCAGGTGAATTGTGTAAACTTTAACAGTACCCTTACTTGGTGAATCTGGCAAAAGGATCCGAGTCAAAGAATATTGAACATGACTCTGTTCTCGCGTTCTCGTTGAATCATCATTTTTTCTCTATGTTAGAGCATTCAAGTCATATCTTTGCTACAACCATACAACTTAAGCAGCGAGCTCTCCACCTTCTCCCATGGCGCATTCATCATTTGAAAGAGCTGCCTCTGCGAGCAATGAAGCGCTACCAGAGTCCCAGGTGCCACAACCACCAGCCTGTGCATCTCCAACCTGCCGCTGCCAGCACAATAATGAGCTCAGCCCGATCACTGCGACCGATGCGAGTAGCGTACAGTCTCCTGCTACCATATGGTAAGTGAAATGATGGCTACCAATCTCTTACCTCTTCATCGTCTTCTTCTGAGGCATCTGAAGGATGATGCCTTCTCCGTTCCTATTTAGAGAAGAATCAGTTTAGAAATACGCCGCTGGCTTAGACGTAGAGTTTACTGACCTGCGTTATCTAGTCCATCGAGCAACAACCAGGCTGCAAGTACTGAAACCGTAGAACTTGCCATTCCACCCAGTTCTTCGAATGATAACGATCGCATTGGGACGAATCTCACAGACTCATCATCTCTCACTGTATGGCCAACAGCCACTTATCGAACAACATCACCCCCTGCTCCGGCACTGAACGCTACAAAGCAGACCTTTCCTACAAGAAGACCGAGCAAATATTCACGAAGAGAAGACCTAGGTATAGTTCACGAGTGGGATTTCGCACCAGTGGTTCCAGCTGCAGCAAGAACTCCACCCAGGCGAGAATCTCTAGATGCAAGAGAAGTTCAGTCTCCGCCAGAAGCCCAGGCTATACGAGAAGCTTTGGTCGGACGGGCTACTCCAGTCGCACGAGAGACCTCGGCGCGATCAAGTACTCCCGTCGGACGAGAAGCTCCAGCGAAATACGAGTCTCCAGCCGCACCGGAGACTGCAGCTCTGACTGCAAGAGGGAGGTGTTTCTCGGGCGAGCAGGAACGACTCGAGGTTATCTTGGACACAAAGGTGAGTGAAATGACATAGATTTGTATGGACGACAGAATGTTTTGAAATACTGGACTTGGAATACATGAAGATATAACAGTAGACTGATGAGGTGTTTTAGGATGGAGACTTCGAGCCGGGTGATCCAGATAACCCAAAAAATTGGCCTCGGAAGAGAAAACTGGCAGCAGGAAGCTACGCATTGCTTGCTGGATTCATAGTGTATGTGTGCACATGCCCCCATCTTTCACTTCTAGGAAAGTAAGACTAACATTGACATAGCACCTTCGGCACCCCAATCTACATCTCCGCCGTCTCTCCGATCATGACACAATTCGACATTCCCCTCCAATTGGCGATAGTGCCTGCCTCCATGTACCCCTATGGCATTGGAGTGGGTGCTCTCCTTTTCAGTGCGATCTCAGAGTTTCTGGGCAGACCATTCATTTATAGAATCACCATGCCTCTATGCCTTCTCTTCACCTGCGTAGGAGGTGCTGCCGAAAGCATCGCCACCTTGAACGCTGCTCGGTTCTTAGCAGGGATGTTTTCAGCGCCAGCGTTGACAGTCGGCGCTGCCCTCTTGAGCGATGTCTGGGATACAAGTTTGGAAGAGATAGGCACCAAGTTCGCGGTGTTGTTCGTTTTATCACTCATTCTGGCTACACAAGCTGGACCAATGGCTAGCGCAGGCATACTGAAGAGTACGGGGAATTGGCGGTGGACGTTCTGGGTGAACTCATTTCTGCTTGCAATTGTAACAATTGGGGCTTTCTGGCTACCGGAGACGTATGGGCCTGAGATCATTCGACAGCGTGCTCGAAAAGCTGGCAAGCTCAAAAAGAAGCGGAATCTGACAAATGCTTGGTGGAAATCGATCAGTCGCCCTATACATAGTGAGTCTTGCGTGATTTGAGGTCCTAAATTGCGGTTGCTGACAGTACCAGTGTTATTGGTGGAACCAGTCCTCTTCCCGGCAGCGCTGTTGCTGGGAATTACCCAGGCAGTTGTTTTCTCCTACTATAGTAAGTAGAGATCAGGATTCATAGCCACGCGCAGATCCTAAATTGCAACAGTTGCATATGCTATACTATTCGAAACAACGTACAGGCGTTCGCCGTATTCGGTGGGTATGTTTTTCGCTCCCATGATGTTTGGCTCTCTCTTCGCAGTAGTGGTCATAAAGATACTCGATACACGTAGGTTTCGCCAAACTTGTAACGTCCATGTGAGAACTAACTATAGACACAGGTCTTTACCAACCCGCTCGCCAGGAGGCTATCAGATCTGGCGGTGCTGTAGCGCCAGAGAAACGCCTATATCCAGCAATGCTTGGAAGTATGACTTTGCCAATATCGATCCTGTGGTTGGCTTGGTCTGGGTTCTATAATATCAACTACTGGGTACCACTGCTTTCCGGATGGCTGTTTGGTTTCTCATACGTCCTGAACATGGTGTGTACTCTTGTGTACAAAGCCGCTGAAGACAAAAGCTGACAGACATCACAGATGTGCCTTCCACTGTACACCAACGATATTTATACAGTCCGCTATAGCGCATCGGTATTAGCAGGCTCGACATTCATCCGCTTCGTAGTTTCGGCATCCTTCCCGTTGTTTACCGTGCATATGGTCAATAAACTCGGCATACATTGGGCATGTAAGTTGCTCTGATATCCACATTCGCAAGGGCCAGACTGACGAAAATCAGTGACTGTACTTGCGGCAATAGCGGCATTGATGATATTCGTACCATTCATGTTCTTCTATCTTGGTCCTCGAATGCGTTCCGGAGAAAGCCAATACTTACCGAAACTACCGCCCAACGTGCAATTTGCAATCCCCCCCAGCACCTGGGCAACGACGATGGCCAGGCCACTTTCAATCACCAGTGCCTCAGATTTGCCGCGGGGATCAATCATGGTGGCAAACAACCGTTTGAACGTCCTAGTAGAGTTGGACGCGCCTGAAATCGAAGAGATAATCGAGAGACGGAGAGAGGATTTCGTGAAAAGGCTGGAAGAGGGAAGAGGTGAAGGAGGCATTGTCACGTTCAACCGCACGCCTGATCTGGCTGCACTACCAGGCGGCTTCATAGGGGAACCATCGATAGCCAGTCGAGCAACCAGTCCAAATGTAGTGCCTAGAATCGCCTTTAACAGGGAGACACCGGCAGCTAATCGAATGGCTAGTCCAACAAAGCGTTGTGGCCATGTTGCAAGACAGCCATCGTTGGTTATGCCAGGAACAAGTGGATACGGAAGGAGAATATCAATTAGCGAATGGTAAGCGAATACAGCTTTTCCAATAATTGGTCGGAGCGATATATCATACCGCATACATGTTGGATGTGTGGGTGCATGGGTGCATATATTGAGTGAGGTAATAATTCCGGATAGCTCCAGTAACATAAAATGGCACCGAAATTTAACTTAATCGACAAAGACGAGCGATGACTGCAGGCGTGAACAGATTTTGCTTATGGATAGATACATGGTCCTTCCTATGTGACACGAACATACCGGTTCAGCGTTCATCGAACCGCAGATTCTACAAACTGTTTTCGGGAGCCGGTGGCCAGTTGTGCTTGGCCCATATACGCATGCGATTACTGTTGCTGAATTGACGTGCTTCCATTCCTGCTATAATATCCCAGATACGTTCGTCCCTGTCGCCGACGCAACGGCGCACCATCGCAGCTGCAGTTCCAGGACGCATCCACCAATCATGCTCGCCACGGGTATGACCGACATGTTGCATTTCTTGCAGATAGCGAAACGCCCAACTGTAGTCTGTTTCCATAAGACAGATCAGAATGAGGCGATCGTAGGTCAGGCGATTGGGCTTTATTTTCAAAGCACGCATTTCGGAGACAAGAAACATGGCCGAGGGTTTGTGTTCGTTGGTATCAGGCATCCGAGGATTAGACAACGCTCGGAGCAAGATATTAAAAGTTTCTGCATTGGGGCCAGACTCGATAACGGTGTGAAGCTGTTTGTACATACTGAGTGCTTCGGTGAAGCTGCAAGTTGTAATGACGGCCTCTAGCAAGACGTTGATGGCAGCTGGTGGAACGGCGCGCCCTTCTTCGTGCATGCGCTTCAATGTATTCCATCCATCTACAGATCTCCGGCGTCCCTCAACAGTACTTCCTTTGGTGAGATGGGTAAAAATAGCACGAGTGTTTTGAGAGTCTGGCTCCAAACCGGCTTTGGACATGATACTCAAGATCCGGAAGACGGTTGAAAGGTCTCCTGTTTTCGTATATGCTTCTAGAAGAGCTTCGTAGTGATATACTAATAGCGTCGTCTTCCGAGTTGAGAGGGTACGTAGTGCAGCAGTAGCCAAGAGAGGATCGCCGTGTCGTCCAGCAAGGTTAAGGACGTTAAGGCACATCCCATCTGTAGGATTTAGCTTTCCCATCTGGATACGTGCTTTCCAAATGTACTTTGTACCCTCATACTATTAAGTTAGTAAACGAAGTAAGCCAAGTTGAACGAACTCACATGATAGGCATCACTGAACTTGTCCAAGAGATAGTACCATATATTAGGATTGATTTCGTGTCCAAGATCTTCGAACCGATTGACCAAGAGACGCAGTGCCTCATCCAGCTCGTCCATTTCCCCAAGCTGAAACAGGAAGATGTCATACAGCCATGGCTGCACGTATACATCATCCCGGACCATCTGCTCCAGCTGATCCATAGCTTGTTCTAGTTGTCTATCCCTCAGATGCGACAGTACTAAGCAATGGAAGCCTTCGGGAGAAAGCCCAAACCATCGTTCCTTCATTTCGTTCATCACATCCATTCGCAAGAGATAATCTGGATGGTTGACTAAAACCTGCAACACTCCGTGGAAAATAGACGAGGTAGGCTGCACTCCCGCCTCTGACATGTCTTCCAGTAAATGCCGCACCACATCCACGCTACCATAGGACGCATCAGCATTGGCTCTTATTAGAGCCTCATAGTGGTGGGCATCGGGCTCCAGACCACGATCCTCCATCATATATTGAACTCTTTGTGCAATTTTCACATAGGCGTTGTCTGATCGCGCACATATATCCATCAAGCCGTCCTGTAACTGCTCTGGGGTCAGCCCAGACAGTCTTTCAGATTGTGCATGTTTCATTGGGTGGAAAAATGCCGAATTTCGAGTATTTTCTAGCCCACGAGTATGGCCACCATCTTTATTCGTCCACTTTGCATGAGATGCATTGTTGCGTCCGAACTGACCGGGACGACCCTCTACTACTGCTGAAATCTTATTTGACTTTCCACTAAAAGATGACCATGGCGAAGCAACTGGCGGAGACCATGGCACGACAGGTTCGGGTGAGGTAGACGTCGAGGTGGTTCGAATAGAAGCAGTCTTACTACAAGGGAGTCTAGAATGGCCGGGAGCCTTTCGCAGACTTCGTGGTGCTTGGGACAGAAATATAGAATCTATAGAAGGGCACAGGCAGCGCCATAGTCCGTCAATCTGCGGTGCTGGCATTGATCAATGATGGTACATGTTGAGATGATGTCTTGTAGCTCAACATTTGCCAGGTACCTATCATCCTTAAAGAAAATGTCACGTGACATTTTTAAAGTTTAGGGCAGAACTGCCTTCAGATTCATCTTCATTGATAAATTTTTAGGGGAGGGGGGCACTGCGGGCAGAGTCTAATGCGCAGGATCTCAGAGCCTTCTCAATAATGCATAATACCTGTGTCGAGATGTATGACGCACTTCCGACTCCGTAAATGGGTATGTACCTAAGCCCGTTGACCCCAAGTTTCCCAACCATATAGTGCACCAGGTTTTTGTGCTCCATGTCTCTGATGGAGGTTTGCCGAATGTTTCTCCGTCTATCCCAGACTCCAAAGCCCTTCACGCATTCCCACGACCTCTTCCACCTCTCCCCCTCCCTCGGCCTCTTCCCCGCCCATCGTTGCCTCTGTCTCCTCTCGAACCACCTCTGCCTCTGTATCCACCGCCATGGCCTTGCTGCTGATCCTTCACCAAGTCCACAATCTCGTCCGGAACCCGCAGATACTTGATATTGTTGCCTTTGACGTAGACTTCGTTGACCCGCCAGAACCGATCGCCGTCTGCTGATGTGCGCACAACTTCCTTGAGAGTCAAATTCATCCAGGTATCGCAGACCACAAGATGCCCGTTGAGTGTTTCGCCGCTCTTGAGCTCCACGAGCATAGGGTGGCCTTGCGCCGCCGTGAGAAGACCGAGAGGAAGCTGGGATTGTGTTAGCGTGATTCAGTTTGAAAGACTGTCTTTCGCAGGAAGATTGTGATACTTCTAATGGAATAGAGGACTGACCATAATGTATGCCTGTATAAAGTATCTGCTACAACGGGGAGTGTTGTGGTGTTTGTGGTCTTCTGGTTGTGATATCTACAAGGCTGAGGGCAGGGGTGGCGTTAGTAAAGTGGAGCAAGCTCACGTGGGAGTTAATATCCTCTGGACTTCCTCGACTTCCTCGACTTCAAGCTCCTAACCACATCCACTATCACTATCTGGGGAGATTGTACTCTTTCAAATACACGGCCAAGTCATATAGTAGTACGAAGCCGAGCTTACTACTTATTTCTTTACATCAAAGTGTCCGGGGAATGATTTTGTGTTTCGCCATATCGTATACTGTTTTGAGGCTATATGTAGTGACAGTAAGACAAGTTGATATAATCCAGGTTGTATTTTGCCTCGTTTGCATATTATATCTCGGCAAGCCCGTTTTACAGTATCACATGGAAGCCCAACGTTCTAGCTGCGGCCGCTATCCACTTTGTACTTGACGTTATCCGAAATATAAAGTTTTCCATCGGATAGCTACCTACCGTTCTTCATTTTGACCACAAGATCCCTTACGCCTCCAAGTATTTACTCCCCTCCGACTCCTATTCACTAAATATGGCAGACCAGATAGTAGATCTCGACCGGACAGGAATCTAGCCTGCGTGAGCTCCCCTTCGAAATTTGCGAGCAGACTTTGGATACATCCTTCAACGTAAGTTAACCCCCAGAATATACCTACTCTTGTTTGGTTTGCTGACCTCGATGGATGTCTCAGACGAGCGCTGGGTCGCCAATACGAGGATTGGAAGCCCTATACGCTTGCTATTTCCACAGCTAAATTTCGAGTGTGCAGTAGCCATAGACAGAGTGATATATTGCTTATTCCTTGCTCTCCGCATCAAGAAATCACTCTTCATCCTTTCGAATTGTCCTTGTTGCCCGACCATGCCGTACTCCCGTAGCATACAACATCTTCAATTACTCTCTTCACTCGTAGTACAAAATATAGAAAAGATATCCATATCGACGATGTGAATACCAAGCTGGCTGTAAAATGCTACTGAGCTAATTATTATCAAGGGCTTAATCTCCACGTATTGACGGTGTCACATATACCAGAGACACGCTCGTAGACAAAGTACAACACCTGGCTCTCTTGCTGACCGAGGTGAATGAATAAACCAATCCATACGGCCAATATGCTAATAAAAGTACTAGGGTTTCATTCGGACTACGGCGATAAAGTACCTAAGTCTCAGCTTGAACGACACACTCTTGCTACTGAAGAATCTCGTTCTAGATGATAGTTATTATAAATTGCTCGGCTCTCTGAGCATATTTACAGAACACACACCTCTCAAAAAACCTAGCATCATCTGCTATAGCCGGCCGGTATACTACGTGACGCTCGACAATGGCTTTGTAAAGATGGAAACCAGCATCTTTCCAGCCCGCCAAGCACTGGACACAGCACTAAATGTTAAAAGCACTGAGAGCTCTCTACCGTCCATTGGAGCAGAACTCTTCGGCAGCGGCTATATGGAGGCCAAAGATGTTTGGGCTGCACATGGACGGAACCGATAAAAGCTCGTTGATAATTGGGTTAAAACAAAGGTTCCAATGCCCTCTCCAGAAACCCTGTGATTTGATCGAATACCTTAGCCAGATTATCCTTCTTCTGCCAGCCAGATTGGTCGGCTTGAAAGGGATAAGAGGGGTAGAAAGAAGTTGATTGTCGCGAAAACACTATAGTGCAATCAATTGTAGATGTCGAACTGCCTTGCAAAAAAGCTCTCTTTCCCTGGGTAGACGAAGGGATGAAATTCTCAACAAGTCAGGGGGTATCAAAGCATTAATTGTTTAGTGTGAACTACACTATATTGGGATTTTGAGATTACCAACAGTCAGCATGTGGGAAGTTACAGTATCCATACACAACCTAACAAATAAGTTTCGCAAGGGTGGTCGTGTCATCGAAATCATTGCCGCCTGCGCATCATTTGGTGACAACTCTACCGCATATGGGCCATCCACAGACTCTTTTACCACAGTCCTCGTAAAAGTGCTTCTCAACTTCTCTATTTCCAAGATGATTTTGTTTTGTTGGATGCCTGGCGAGGATGGCGAGGGCCCGTTCCTTTGAGCTGCTTAGGGCCCACTTTTGCTGTGATGACTAAGTGCCGATAAGTTATTTGCGTATCTTATACTTGCTCCTGAGCGGTCAGTCAAAAGTGAAGACAAGAACATCTAGCCTCAGCTGTACAGAGTACATTATTATAGTCCTACAAGTCCATGGCAAACCATCCACATAGTGTTTCCTATCGTGCTTCATAATTCCCACCGACCAACTTGTTGCTCGTCTCAACATCTACCCAGCTGGAACTACCATAATCCGCCTTTGCAGCTGTCGCGTCCGCATCTGCGAACGGATCATCCTCATAAATTCCTCCCGAATTCCCCTTGCCCTTGTCTTCTAGTCTCGATAATCCTATTCCGCTGGCAGCAGAGCTCGGCAGCTCCCACCTGGCTTGTATAAGACCAGGTTCTGGAACTGCACCGGCTGCGCCAGTAAGCCTGCATACCACTCGCTTCGACTCCTGAGTAAGTAAGACTTCCCCAAGTCGCCAGACCACAAGAGATCGGTCTTTGTATTGAATTCCGCTAGGTTTGCTTTGGCAGCCCGTTGGGTTGGGACCGGTTGAGAAGGCTAGAATGATAAGGTTGTTAAGAGTAACATCCAGACCAAATGCTGGATTGACAGAATAGTCTATAATCAGGCCTTCGTTTCATCGTCAGCACATTCTCAGAGCAAAAAATAATCGAGGGAGACAAGTTAATCTTACCTAATTTGTCGCCCTGTGGTTTCCACGATGACTTCAACAGAATTGGACATTGTTTACTTAGGTTATCCTGATCTAGGTGCACTCGGTAGGTGAACGCACTCGTTGGTTTTGATGAGATTGCGGAGAGATTGAAAGTGTACTCGTCTGAGTCTGCAGCGACAGCATTCATGAACGACGGATTCGGTGCGATGGATTCCAGGCTGATCTGATGTCAGCATAGTACTCATAGAACCGAGGGGATCAGAAAGCTTACCTTCCTATGTTGCAAATACGAATGGTCTCATTCGCTATTGAAACATTAGTACATGCAACGAAACAGAACCAAGTATGTGAATTTACCAGATGTTTTCTCAGAACTAGTGTGGTTATAGAATAAAGCAATTTCTCCGCTGATAGTTGCAGACTTGACCTCCCCATCTTCGAAAGTTGCGTTGAGGGTTTCAATTATAGATGCGTTCAAGCCCGGCCCGTGCATCTCATGATGCTTTGCTATGGCATGACTTGATAATGAGTGGCCCGACCGGATTGATGCTGTATCTGATGCAAGTGGTTGACTATGGCCAGACAACGAAGAAAGCGTGTGAGCTCTACTCATTGCAATCGTAGGAGATGGAGGCAGTGGAAGCTCGGATGCTGGAGCGGATGTCACGTCTAACGAGCCGGAAGGAGCATATATCGTATTTCGAACATCGCGCCGTCCGCGAATAGTTCCAACCTTACGAGTGGGAGTGATTGCTTGAGATGATCGCAAAGTGCTGGTCACAGCCGAGAGAGCCGCAGCAGCATCTGCATCTTGTTCCGGTATTGGCTCATTGCGAATGTTAAGCTTGAATTGAGGTTGGTCGCCTTCTTCAGCTTCGCGTTGAGCCTGCGAGATAGGATCGTTCCTGCTGACTGGAACAGTGAAGCCCTCTGAATCGGTTTGACTTTCTGGTTTCAAGTAAGACGGGGGTGGACCTGGCGGAGGCTGCACATTGCACAAACCAGGTGATGCAGCCCGTTCCGTGCCATTAGGCATTCCAGGGGTCGATAGCTGTGATATCATTGCTGGTGGATTGACTCCATTGGTATGTGCTGGGCTCGTTGGTGATTCCACTAGAGACGAGAGGCGGCTGAAGACAGTCAGTGAGGGCACCAGTAGTGAGTTCACAGGGATTGCATACTTATCCGGAGCAGGAGATCCTCTCAAGTTGTTAGATGAATTACGGGGAGATGGTATTGGACGGCCATCCCGACTAGAAGTTCTTGTGAAGCCGCCAAATCGCCCTTGACCCTGGTTTTCTGATTTGGAGGGCGAAGGTGCTGGTGCAAATCCGCCATGGATACTCTGTCGTCGCCGACCAAACATGGTACCAAATCGTTGTATCTTAGATTTTGGTTCTATTGATCCGGAATGCTCGAGTCTGTTGGAGTTTTCGCTGGTACGTTCGCTGGCACGTTCGCTGGCAGCATCATTATTGTTGGGTCTTCTTGGGCCTGGGGAAGTAGAGGCCACGGCCACAGGGGATGGCGTTGAGAGAGCTGTGATGCCACTAGCAGTCGCCATATTCCGGGCCGAACGTTCTATCACCGGTTTTCCAGACACATGGGCGTTTGACCAGGCGCTTACTTCATCCTCTGTTTTTATGTCTAGTATGGTTTCGAGAGCTTGCTGAACAATCTTCGCTTCACGATCGTTCGCATCAGTATGGAAGGTCTCGTATTGTGTGAAGACATCTCGTAGGTGATTCAGGCGTGTCTCGTCCAGTAGTTGTAGCTTCTCGTACATATATGGTGCTTGAGCTTCCCATTGACCTTATGCGCGTCAATATTGTTGACGCTACATGGCATCATAGAAAATTGCAGCATGGCCACTTACCATTGGCATTCGCGAGCGCCTTCGCAGCAGCATCTACCTTGGCCGTATTGGCCTTGCCACCTTTCTTGCTGAGTTTCGCAGATTTCTCCTGGGCATCTTCAAGCTCCTTTGCTATATGGCTTAGGTTGGCTTGTATTGTACCGATACCAGAAAATCTGGCCGTCTTGTTAGTCCCCAAATTAACCTACGCCGTAGCAGCAAAGCGCGACGGGGCTCACTCTTGACTTGTTGATGTGAATGATCGTAGCTTGCCCTCAACCTCCTTATCCAACTGCTGGGCGAATGTCTGATGTGATATGGCGATATCCTCAGTTGAAGACAGTATCTTCTTCCACGGCGCATCCCAAACCCCCAGATGGTGTGAACCACTCCCATCCTGCAGCGGCAGAGGTCTTCTCACCAGCTTCTTCAATTTCGTCGTGTACTCCTCCTCGATCTTGCGCCGTTCCTAACATTTCGTCAACCAAGCTTCCTCGACAACGCCCCCCCCCCCCCCATTGTATTGTGCAGGATCCATACCTGAACCCAGTTCGCAAACTCGTCATTAATCTTCCCAATGGTGTTTACACGTCCCTTGAATTTGGCAGCAGCTTCATTAGGCTGTAATCGATCCTTTAACTCCTAGTCAACCTCTCGATAGTTCTGCGTGCGCTTGGGAGCGGAATGCGACAGATCTTACCAGCATTGCCGGATATTCATTGCGTGACAGCTCCATGATGTATTTTTTGTTGTTTCTTTGAGGGACTATCTGAAGATGATATTATGCATAATATTGTGTGTAACGAACAGAAGAAAGAAAACTCGGATCTTGAGCAGTGGGCATTTATTTGTTGATAGAAATGAGTATGGTTCAAAATTGTAAAGTCAGCATTTAGGCCTTGAGCTTCAGCTTCAATCACATCCCTGCTCGGAATGTTGGCTAACACAACAGAACAACGACACATGCTTCATATGTGATTGGCATGAAGAAGATTCCATATTGAGAGGGATTGTCTATAGCATTTATAGGATGATAAAGTAGGTACGTTGTGATTGGTCTGCTGCAACAGGACTTAAACTACGAAAGTAAAACTTGTGACTACCAGCTTGGCAAGACTTACAGGTCACGCATATCGATAACTTCAAAAAAGGCTCAAAGTAATAATATTCTACAGGTGTCTCCCTAGCACTTGGGTCTTTTCTTACTATACCATAATCAATAGTAAACAGGTAAAGGACTACGTATAGCTGGAGACTACACCAAACTTACCACGATGGACGGCCCAAAGCGGTTAAGGTGGCATGTGACCTTAACGAGGACGTTAATAGATGGACTCGACAACTCAAGCAACAACACATCTTCATATAGCACATATGTCTGCATATCTTAAAGTGAGCGATTTGCATATATGGTAGATACTTTGTGCTAGATTAATTAACGGCAGCTGCTGCTGTCCATGCTCAAGGATGGCATCGACTGACAGTTGGCGATCTCAGCTCTCCGCTGTGGATCGATATGGAAAGATTGAGCTATTGTAAGAACGTCGAATTTCATTGCGCGTGTTATACCTTTAACTATGCTGATTGAGCTAGGAAGAAGATGATCGAAGCTCGAGGCCAAGTTGCAACTGGCACAGCTATGAAAACAGTTATCGCTGCCGAGAATGATGCATATAAGGCCTCTGCATCAAAAGTGCGTTCTCTCCTGTAGTTCCAATTTATCTCCTTCCTGTGCAGCCAGAAAGTCTGTTCCTTCTACTGAGCGTACCTTTAAGCTACGTGATGTCGAAAACCCTGTATTAGCATGCAAGCTAACCACCACCTACAGGAAGAGTACGAAGCTGCCTGCTCTACCTCAATTGTACCAGACGGTCCTTCATTATCGCCTTCGACTCAAGAAGATGTCAGTGGGATAACAATTGGCCCTTATCAGAATTGCCTACATATATCTGATGGTCTAATATCCTCCGTCTATCGCTCGAAACTCGTTGCGCTGAAAGTGATTACCGAGACTCACGACATCGCACCACACGACCCGCAGCGTGAAGTAGCCATCTTAAAGGCCTTGCATCATCCCGGTATGCCAAATCTGACTCAGCAAAGCGCTTTGCCTTTCCAACTTCCATCGCATGGCTAAGCACGAGACAAACTAGCGCTAGTCGTCTCCCATCTGATATCCTACTTGAGCTCAATATATTTCCAACTAACACACCTTAGCAATTATCCCCCTTACCACATCTTTCCGTGACACCTCCTCCCGCCTCGTCCTCGTCTTCCCCTACCAGCCCTCCACACTCTCTGAATTCATCAACGAAGCTCCCATATCCCTGCGCCTCACCAAATCCATCTTCCACGCCATCTTCTCCGGCCTGCACTACCTCCACTACCAAGGCCTAATCCACCGCGACATCAAACCCGCCAACATCCTCCTCAATCCCACCTCTCGCGCGATCATCGCCGACTTCGGCACCGCCTGGCACCCAACCCTTTCCCTCCCCGCCGAGCCCGCAGCTCGCAAAATCCTCGAGGTCGGAACAACCTGCTACCGCGCCCCCGAAACGCTCTTCGGCAACTACGCTTACACAAGTGCTCTCGATATCTGGTCTACAGGGGCCATGCTCGCCGAATGTTTGCGCTCTCCCCCCTCGCCGCTATTTGTGTCGCCGCCGGCCCATCAGGATGGCAATCAGCTCGGGCTGATCCTGAGTATGTTCAAGACGCTTGGGACACCGACGCGAGCCTCATGGCCCGAGGCGAAAACATTCACTACGCCGCCGTTTGAGTGGTATAATGAATTTCCGGGGGAAAACTGGGAGAAGCTTTTGCCTGGTGCTAAGGATGAGGCGAGGGAGCTGGTGAAGGGGTTGGTTCGATATGAGAGTGGGAGACGGTTTACTGCTGAGCAAGCATTGGAGCAGTCGTTTTTCCGGGAGGAGGAGGCAGGAGGTCAATAGGTCTCGTCAGAATCGGCCGTCATTACGTAATTCTCCTATCTCAGCTAGGTTAGAGGTCGTCCGCGAAGATGATGTTGTATTTCACTACAATTTGCTACGAAGAAGCTTTCCTCTATAGGTTACTAAATCTTCACAAT
>MU254081.1:0-31230 GCA_019669825.1 Calycina marina
CCAGTGTCCATTTTTCCCAGTCCTTTGACTGAGAGTCGGCTTTGTTCGTCCCGCTCGACGGAACGGTGTCGCGTAATTCGAGTTGTGACATTTTTGCTAGTCATATGTAATACCCCGCTCAAGCTCTAGCCTTTCGTAATCCGTCGTGATGTATACAAAGGCCAGACATAGTGCAGTTGCCCGTTCGTTCACAAGAAAACATGCCCGTAGCATTCACTTCGCATTCTCTTGCGCTTTCTTAAGGCATCTTAAGTGTATTTCCCTTCCCAATTTGTGTTCGGAGATTTACTTTTAAAGCAGTAAGAATCAAGTTCAAGTGCCACTCCTCATAACGACCGTTGCCTGAAATCAGATGGTACCTAAAGTAGCGAGACAATAATGAAATACAAGGAGTTTGCGAGAAACAATCATTTCTTCGATTTTCACACATGTTGATTGACTACTAATTCAAATAACAAGAAAACCTGGAACTCAGAGTGATGAAAGACCAATGGAAATCTACGTGATCAATTTCTCACCCGGACCTCGTGAAACTGTCCCATGAGACCTCTCTGCGTGAACCAGCAAATCTAGTCGGGTCTTGAGACGGACTTTACAGTCTATGCAGTCAATGAATTGACCATCTTGCAATTTGCTTACGTGCTTTCTCAAGAAGTGTCGGCTCAAGGAGCCTGGGGTCGCATACTCGGCGACCCTCTCGCGCATTGTCAGGTGTGGGCTTCCAATACAGCAAAAGCATACTTTGGACCTCTTGTCAGTCTTGATAGAAGATATCGCTTGGCGGAGTACGGCGTCTAGCTCGGCAGCTTGTTGGAGGAGGGCGACAACCGTGTTGTGAGGACCACGCCGAACATGGCGAGAGGGTGCCCCCTCTTCGACACCGCAATACAACGTAACCGCGTTGATAGCCGTGATTCTCCGTTGCAGCTCCTGTTCGAGTGACTTCCCAGGTAAGGTAAGGATCGCGTCTATCAAGCCAAGCTGCTCTGGTGACACGTCTGCCCGGACTAAGGCGTCTCGTGTGTCCTCATCGACCACTATACCTGAGAGCTGCCGTTCGCTATCTTTTACTGGTTGCTCTGACTTGTACCGTTCTTTAATATCCTTGAGCAATTCTCTCCGCTTCCGCTGCTTCTCATTAAACAGTCGCTTGGTGGCCATCTGGAGCTTGTCATAGTTCCGGCTCCCGACAGGAGCGTTAGACAGCTTGGTAACTCGTTCGCGCAATTTCGAGATATACGGGAGGTTATTAACGGACGCAGATTGTTCCGGTGTCAGCTTTCGCGGGCGGCGGGGGTCGATCGAGCGGCTCATAGAGCATGCAAACCGCATCAGGTCTTTTTGAGTGTCCAGCCTTCGATACACGCCTTGAAGGTCGACGTTGATGTCATTGAGGTAGTGTTTCAAGAAAGTGCCGATACTTGCATGCTGCAGAATTTTATTCTGAAGCGAATCGCTGACATCCGCTGAAGAATCTAAGCTAGTGTGAGGCTTGAGTAATAGAAGATCCACGCACTTACGCCTTTCATTGAGCCCTTTTGCTGACCCATCTCGGAGGTTTTAAGGCCTCGACACCTGTCCGAAGCCGGTGATCTCGCCACCTACCTTCACCCGGTAACGCACCGACCCAGATGAGAGCTGCAGCTCGCGAGCAATGCGAACGCCTTGTGCTTCACGAACCGCCTCACAGAAGATGAATTCGTTGTCCATGTCGTCTCGTAGTGGTAGTGGCTGCTCGTTAAGTCCCTCGAGGACTGTGAGGCTGTATAACCGTTTCGGACAATCAATACTCGGAGACTTGAATGCACGAGCCTTAAAGAGCATGCCGAGTAGGAAGACGTGTGGACTGAGTACAAGCGTTGGATCGTAGATAATCTCGGGAATTTTGAATTCGTTCCTGGCGGTAGTTAGTGACATAATCCAAAAGCTAAGTGGCGAAGGAAGAGGACTTACATATCTTTGGGGCCAAGATATCGCTTCATAACTCAGGCGTCAATTCAACAAAAAGATGAGGATGACCACCTCCGTCGCAATCTCGAATCAAGGTCAATTTCAGGTGTCGATACCGGAGCTCAACCAGAGCCTCCGGTCGATTACCTGTGATGCCTGCAAGCTGACAGAATAAGACGAGTTGGAAAAGGAGCCATCCGATGTCGAAACTCAACTCTGTCGTAGCTAGAAGGACTCGCGCGAACTCAGCCAGATCTTCCGCACACATAGTCGCACTGGCCCGCTTGGTGAAATCGAGGTCCTTTTTCACTGCTACGATCTTGACGACCTAAAGAATTTGCTAGTATGCGCCATAACCTCGAAGAAATGTGTGCGCAGACTCGCATCTTGACCATTCACTTGTATCATAGGATCAAGCCTCCTCCCAGTCTCAAGCTTATATACTATCAAATAACACTTCCAGAATGTCTCCAGTGAGCTTGCGTATTTGATTCCTGGTCGCCTGCGTCCACCTTTCCCTCGCCGTTGATCGCACGCCCAACCCAAGAAGCCGTGAATAAATTGGGGTGATATGTCGTCGTAGCATTTCGCCGGGTCCCAACTCTGAAAAGCGCAATATCTACATTCGAAACACAATTCATTTTAACTCTTTCAATAAATGAGATAGATATTGCGCATACTGATCATGGTGCTCCTTCACCCGGTCAAGCTGAGCCTGTGTCTTAGGGCTGTACCGCTGCTGTCGGAGACGTTGTACGTTGAGGTTTGCAGCGTTGGCACGGTAATGCTCTGGAGGATGTCGTAATTCATCATCAAAGAGATCGTCATCGTCGTCACTTTCCTCCTCAGCTACGGAGCTGACCAGGTCGGTATCAGTTCCAAAGTCTATCTCGTCGAATACATCGTCCTCGATCAAGCTGTCCGTATCGGAATCGGAGGTGCTCTCGTCGTGAAGCGTCGGCACATCTTCACTGTTCTTTGCTCGAGGCATGGACACAAGTCCTGTCCGGGGAAGAGGCAGGATGAAGAAGGGAACAGATCACGAGAATAAGACAAAGAAGAGATGAATGTGAGACAAGGAAGAGATAGAGAAGAAACGGGGAAGACAAGACAGGAGACAAGAAAGGTGTTGGTCTCGGGAGTGGGCGATGGGAAAAGCACAAGGGTATGAAAGGAGATACTAGCCCTTAGGTCAGAGTTGATCCAAATCAACCGTGTCTAGTCGGGATACCCGCAAGAGTTGGAAGACCGCCAGGTGGGAAGTGAAAAGAGCGGAAGGACTTGGGGATGAAAGTGGTGGAGGAGAGGTGATTAATGACTCTCAGAGTGCACGGTCCAAAGAGTGAGATGTGTAGTGGGCAGAGGGTGTCGCATTAGCCGATAACTGGTTAGCAGACCCCTAAAAACAGCATCCAAACCCGCCAAAAACAGCAGCCTGTTAACCATTTCACTGTATAATTAAGTATTTTTTTAGTTGTTTGTTTATGCATACTAAGCCTCGGCTAAATTTTGAAGTGTCTGGGGAATTATGTCAGCCACTGGTGCAGGAACAGCAGTAGACCTACTTGCATTGACTACCAAGCAGCACTTACTGCAGCCAGGAATCATGGGGCTTTCTTCGAGTAAGTACAGTCCGTTTGACTCGGGTGGCTTTCTTAACCAAGTGCTACAACTAACACGAGCAGAATTATTCCCAATTCTTTGATCGAATGGATCCTAGAGCAGAAAGTCATCTGGATCGCATCGGCTCCCCTCGCTGCTGACGGGCATGTCAATGTTCCTCCGAAAGGAGGTCGATATTTCGGCATTGTTGATGAGAAGACGTTCTGGGTTAGTGCTCGTGTATCGTTGTCTGAGGCTCTTGCTGATGCGATGCTCAGTACCAGGACCTGACAGGATCCGGAGTTGAGACTATTTCCCACCTGCTTGAACCTCCCAATGGGTGTATAACCGTTCTTGTCAACGCGTTCGAAGGCCCGCCTCGCATTGTTCGACTCTGGGGTCATGGCCGACCGCTTGAGTATGGGACGAAGGAGTTTGATGATTTGTGGCCAAGCATGATGTGAAAACGATACCTGGCACGAGAGCCATCGTGATTATCGATATTCATCAAGGTAGAATTTCTTCACTTCAGATTTTCGCCCAGCACAAGTCGCTTGAACAGCTCGTCACCATACTCCGTCGAGACTTGGCCATCCACGCCTATGCCCCCCAGTTTCCTGCTTGCTTTCTTTGCACGATGCTGATCAGGTCATAGTAGGAACCAGTTGCGGGCTTAGTATGCCATTGTATAGCTTCAAGGACTTCCGGACCACACTGAACGACCACTTCTTGAAAAGAGCCGAGGCGGACAGGCAGGAAAAAAGAAAGATGGAATCGAGAAATACTGGGCGCACAAGAACTCCGAATCCATTGACGGGCTCCCAGGCATGAGACGAGGTATCGAGACAGGCAAGCCAGAGGGAGTCACGCCTATCAAGAAGATAGTCGGAGCAGCAGCTCTGCCCGTGTCGAGAAAGCTGGCCAATAACCTCGTATCAACATCACCTCTGCTCTTGGTGCTGCTTAGCTTTCTCTCCGGCACGGTTGTCGTCATATTGCTCGCAGTCATTGCTCGAGCTGATTTACAGGGGTCTTACGAAGGAAATCAGAGGTGGCCTACAACTACAAAGAAGATGCTACGGGGAGACTGAGTCTTGGTCTTGGTCTTGGTCTGAGCTGGAGCTGAGGTTGGAATCGTAAATGACGGTCCTGACGACTTATGACAAGACTTGTTTTCTCTTTCGCTTTTTCTGATGCCGGGTTTCTTTTATCTTAGCGCAGCCGTTACCTGAGGGTTAATTGAAACAACTTCGAAGCAAGAAGCACGACAAACTATCCCAAAGGCAGCAACACAACCCATGTGAAGGGGAAGATTGAAGACCAGTTCTGTTAGCGTCTACCCAGGAGTCTCATAGCAGCAGAAGATTAGATCAATTCATCTCGTTGTCTGACAGAGCGCTTCGGATGCTGCTCTTCCTTGACGGGCGGCTACGTAGGTCCTCGACATGTTCATGCGTCAGTTGTCATACGAGACGAAAGATGAGTGGCCAAAGAACATGGGACTTTGCAAGCTATGGCTGAGCTGGGCGGAGCAGAGCGCCACCGATGCGCATGCTTTGCTCACAGACGGCCCTAGCCTTTGTAGATCGATCTTAGCGTCCAACTCGGCCAGATTTCCGAGGGCTGATCCTTACAAGTGTGGTGAAAATAAGTGGACTCTCGGGCTTCTGCATGTGTGATTGGACTTGAAATGGCTCGTTGCTCAGGAGCCAGGGCACCAGATGCCTTTAGCAGCGTCGGGAACAAACGGCTATCTGTAATTGGATCTCCGCCTTATTTGCACGACTGAGGGTGGCCATAGCAGAGCTTACTACTGGCCCCGAAAGGGTGATGCAATTGTGTTTTGCTTCGCCTGGTCACTTATGGCATTCCGACTTTCGCACAGCAGGATGGGGACGAGGTGGACAGGGGTGAAGGGGTGGGAACGTGGCTACTCCAGTGTCAATTCCAATTCCTACTCCAGCGAAGATGAGCCCTAGTCCTGCGCTGCGCTGCCCGCTTTTGATTACATGCATCTTGTTTCGTCATAGGCTACCTACCCAGCTACTTTAGGCACTGGATGTGTAGAACTAACTGCTTTGCTTAGACATGGGATCAGTGCCGTCTGTGGTTTGCAGGTCGGGTGTGCAGAACAGAAACGTGACACGAGGTGTGTAGGTAGGTGGTAGGTGGGTGTGTAGATAGGTAGGTGGGTAGATAGGTAGGTGGGTAAATAGGTAGGTAGGTGGGTAGGTAGGTGGGTAGGTAGGTGGGTAGGTAGGTGAGTAGGTAGGTAAGTAGGTAAGTAGGTAGGTAAGTAGGTAGGTAAGTAGGTAGGTAAGTAGGTAGGTGAGCAGGTCGGTAGGTAAGTAGGTAAGCAGGTAGGTAGTTAGGTAAGCAGGTGGATAGGCAGGTGGGTAGGTAGATCAGCATAACTCGGGGCTGCTTAATAATATAGTTCAGCAGTATCCGATAAATATCATTTGGAATTGCTTATATTAGGGCCATTTAGGCTACGCATGTGATCGCATTATCGCGCACATATGGAAGTTGCCATGGATTGCTGACGACACTAGCTGTTAGCGTGCCACTAGATCCATAATCCTGCATAGCCTGCGATATCACTCGTCGACACTTCTCCGGATGGGGGCCCATTGCGTTACATCGATCTCTGTACCCCTTGCCAGCGCGGATTTCGCTGACGCTAATCGAAATAGATATCGCCCATAGCTTGGGCCGAAGTCAGTTCGCTCGTGTTTTCGTTCTTTGCCTTCTTTTAAACCTTTCTTCAAACGTTCATATACCTCTAAGCTTGGTCTAAGTACAAGTGCGGCTCGGCCTGTTCACTCTATTGTAATTGCCATTGCCACTAGCATTTCCCCTCTTCTCTTCGACAAGCGGCTACAAATACAAAATAGTTCTACTCCCGTTATACTGTTCCATACCTTAGAACACCACTTTGTCAAGACTTGACTCTGCCATAATTGCCTGTGTTATCAAGTCAAGTGTGTGGAAACATTTCACCCTACCCAGCTTTTAGGTTGAAACGGGTACTTCAACAACAGCCTTCTTGTCTATACCAACCTGCGAGAGCTATGCCCCCTGCTAAGGCAGTCAAGGTATGTGCCAAGTGCCCACACTGCGTGATTGAAGAAAGTACTAATAAAACAACATAGACAGAGCGGACTCACGAAGAGAATCAAGAGCGCGCATACATTGCAGCCTCAAGACGTAGCGACAGGAGCTTGGAGGCTCGCGTAGAGTCTGCTAGAAGGGCATCCGAGATCCACAAGCGAAGGACCGGGAGATCGTTACGTGTGACAGAGCAAGATGTCATCAATGAGGAGATGTACGAAGAGGAGGACGACGATTTGCCAATGCAATATCGGAGACTGGCAGCTTATCTGACGACAAATAACGCCGACTTCAACAGACGGCTAAATGACTATCTTACCTCCCATGTAGCCATGAGAAGTGCATTAGCCAATTCTTACGGCCAGCCCTTATCTATGCCTGACCGAACCACGTCTATGTTTCCTTCTCCCATGCTCGCTCATCAGCCTCAGCAGCAAGTGGCGCAGCCACCGATGCAGACTATGGGTTCTACTTCATACCGTCAACAGCCATATCCTCCTCCCTATCAGAAGAACAATCAGCAGTCTCGATCACTTTCCATAGCGATACCACAAGACTTACCTTCGTCGGGTCAACCAGGCAACCAAAGCAATGAGCGACGCTTCTCAACACCCGCAGCACCTGCAGCGAAGTCGCCGGTGGGTATGACCAACCCAACTTCAGCCACCAGTGACAAGCCGCGACCCTCGTTCCCACACGGATCATTTGCTCAGCTTGGAAAGCAACAGCGGCAAGCTCCAAGCGCCGTGTCCTCACTGCCACCGTACGACCACAACCCAGGGGGTAACAACAAGCATACATACAACAACTCATACTCTCCATTCAGTACCGCTCTCCCTGCCGAGTCACAGATGTTCCTTGGCTCGACATTGGACTACAGCGATCCATTATCGTCACTGTTAATGGCTGGTGCTGACCATAGTCAAATCTACGACTTCAACACACACGCACAACCGGAGATGCAGCAGCTTGAACTGAACAAGCAACATGCGCAGCAAAACTACACCGGACTGAACTCTACCCTGGCTCCGTCGGCTGGCAAGATCACTCAAGCCAGCCAAGTCAAGGCTGAGGAGGACATCGAGCAGCCATCTTACGATTCTCATCAGAGCTTCTTTGACCAGGCTTTTAGTAACACGCCTGGTGGCACACCTGGTGTGAATGGAGAGAGCTGGGGTAGTTTCATTGATACCAGTCTTTGGGCCACTCCTTCATCTTCCCAGCAGTGAACTGCTTAGCATTGATTGCATCATATGCAGTCATTGCACACATCTGCATCCACGGCATCATCCTGGATAAAGCCTCAAGGTGAACAAAGGACGTCGGAGGTGATACAGCAGACGCGAATGGAAAAGTCAAGCCAGCTTCGTCGACCCCGACATCGGAGCAATAGCATGCTGATCATGGCCTATCTCATAAGCACTTACTCTCACTCACCCCACACCATCACCCGTACCATTCTCAGATAGACTATCAGTCTGCGATACACACGGGAAGGCTGGGAATTCAAATCCCAGAAATCTTTCAGGCTCTCCAAACACGCACACACACACACACACACACACATATAGATATATATACTCCTCACGACACATTTGACCAACTCCGTAAGGAGCTGACCAGATTTGGTATTTTTAAGAAGCGGACCTACTCTGGTTTATGCGTTTCTTTTTTTATGCATGGAGTCTTTTTCTACGCCTAGCTCTGATCACGTGTAATTCTGTATATATATTAACCACTTGATGAGATTAAAGAGGGAAATGAAATTGATATAATGTGATTTATCATCGAACGTGAATATCATGAGTCGTGAATCTTTCCCCACTATCCTGCCTTGAACTTCACCACGCGTTCTATTCACCACTACTAATGGAATTCCAAACCTAAGCAGCACGAACGATTCTAACTATGGAAGCTATTCAAACTTCTAATGATGTAAACCTTTCCACTGCTGCGAAAGTCTTCAAAGTGCCGTATTCTACACTTACTGATAGAATGGTCGGTCACCAGCTCGTGTCGAAACACGACCTAACCATCACAAATTGACCGAACTAGAAGAGTAGGTGGTTATTCGGTATATACTCGAGTTGGACACAAGAGATTTTGCGCCCCGGTGGCAGGTGTGGAAGATATGGCAAATCATATAATCGAATCTCGAAGATGACAACGCGTCGGCAAACTCTGGGCCATCTCTTTGTACAACGACATCCAGAGTTAACTGCGCGTTTTAATCACGTTTACGGCTTTCAAAGAGCCTTATGCGAAGATCTTGAGATTATTGAAACGTGGTTTCGACTGGTAGAGAATATGCAGGTAAAATATGGCTTTTGGGATTGTGATTTTTGGAACTTCGACGAAACCGGCTTTATGATGGGCACGATACGCTCAGTCATACCACTAGTTTGATTGTGATGTCAATCCAACTTTCCGGTCAAACGTCAATAGAATATCTTGGCATCCTCGGGACTTAATATTCACATCAACAGCATACTGGGCATCAAGGAACACAAAGACACACACAGAGCCCGCAGAACTCTACGTTTACCGCAGCTTTCAACGTACGAGGGTGCTCGAGCGATCAGCATGTCACCGCGATAGTTGACGAAATGAGATACTCAAGACGATGCGTGTCCACACTTGAGGCCAGTGTATCAACGTATGGAGGAGCGACATTGATCTGGTTTGAAGGGCGGGCAGGATACTCTTCGGATCAAACATGAGCCAGGTGACACTGCACAGTCGCGAAGCTCGATTAAGATCCGGTAAAAAACAAGCGGATCAAGCTCACCGACACGATTTGCCGCGAATATCAAATATATGCTTTACAGGTTCCTTTCTGCTTTCCTATGGGTGTGACGATTCATGGGTGAAGTGAAGTGACGCCATTGAAGTGCAGTGACAATCATCAACCGTAAGCGGAGAGCTGTATGCAGAAGATATGTTCTGGCTGGAGAGTGTGGAGTCCCAGGAGGTGCAAAGGTGCACGATCCTAATCAACGCCTGATATGATGCTCGAGTCCTAAACGCCCATCCCTGTACTATGTCCATGTCTTATCTAACGCCGGTTCTGCAACTATTTTTTGTCCATTCTTCGATTCTTGTCAATTCCTCGATTCTGGTCGACTCCTCGAAACTGGTTCCTCAGTTCCTCCATATAGTGCTTCAGGAAGCGGTTGCTATCCGCCGGCGAGTTAGTGCTCGTACCGCCCATCTCGGCCGGGTCTTTCCCATGGCGCATTTCATGGACCTTCTTATGGACTTTCCTAACCCCTCTGTGGAAGGAGGGTGACGCAAGAAGCTGTATTCAGTGAGTTACGATATAGTGCAAGGGTAGGGGTGAAGACATACTCTTGCAGTCAGCCATACCTGAATTTACGCTGTCAGCTAGATCGCGCATGAGGAACGGGACAAACTATCGGGTGAACTCACTTCGAAGATCCTCAGCCAAATCATGTCAGTAGTTGGATTATCGTGTTTTGGCAGCGCTGAGACAGAGGAGCGCCAGACGTTGTGCCGACATGGAGATGCAAGCAGGGGTGTCAATATCATTGGCAACTCACATGGATGAGTAATCGATTGAACTGTTGGATGAGTTTATAGGTGTACCTATACGAGATATGCAACAGGGGTTGTCATGATTCTGTGCGCACAGGTCATCAAAAACACCCCCAGAAACACCTACATTACAGGACAATAGATTATCAGATAGAAGGTAGATCTCTCTACAACTCCGGAATTGGATCTATACGTATAAAGTCTTAGATTCACACTCTTTATTATCTTACAAAAGGGGCCTTAGATAAGCCATTTAACGACTTTCTATTCTACCATCAAAATTTACTAGTGAATTTGAGCCATCCTAATATCTTTCCATTGAGGCAGTTTTATCTTAAACTTTCTATATAGACTAGCCCTATTATTACACATATAGTCCATATTCAAATTTTTAGGACACTTTATAATGTAGGTTATTAAAGCAATCTCGTTGTAAACGTCAAGATTTTGGTGTGTTTTCAGTCGTTTCTGACCCGTGCGCACAGAATCATGACAAATTCTGTTGGTGCAGCATCCTAATTAGTCAGCAAATCCGTGAAACTCGTAAGTTCGAAACATTAAAGATTTGACTTAATAGAGGCCAAGATGGCACCCTCAACGCGTAAGAATCTGCGTATTACATCTTCTCTAGAGTCTGAAGCTACAGGCTGCTGGCTGGCACCAAAAGACGTGATTTCTATCGCGAACTTGACTAGAATGGTACGTCGAAGTCGATGATAGCTATCTGCCGCGACCTCAAAATCGATGACCATACAGGAAGGCGATGGAAGAAGCAGAGAGAGTACTTTGGCTCTATGGCGACTAGATGTACTCGAGGTATATCGAAGCAGCTCGGGTGGTCTCTAAAAACCTCAAAAAATGACGTGTAAGATGCTTGTCTACAAAGATCGAAATCCGTTCCGAAAACAGCCCTACGAAGTCATGACTGAGCGGTTCAAATTGCCAGTTGGAAAACGCCAGCTTCAGCGTAAGCTCCGCAAGCATACTAAAGCAGGTCGGAAGTTCAAATGCACGTTCGTCAAGAAGGCTGTATCAACAAAGAATCGGGGGAACCGTGAGGCATATGGCTGGGAGCATGGCGACAAAAGTGTTAACAATTTCTGGCCTACAAGGTCTTCACCGACGAGGCTTATATCTACCCTGGCTAACAGACTGTTTGAGATGTACTGAGAGAAAAAGGCACGCGGTACGACCCCGAGAACGTTGAAGAACGGCAGCCATGTCAAGGGAGCAAGTTTTATATCGCTGCTGCGATCTCATGGTGGGGGAAATCAGAGCTTCAGTTCTATAATGATGAGGAATATCACGAAGAGCGTCCTCCCTACCCTCAGAAGCCTCGTCGTCGTCCTAAGACTGAAAGTCTGGAAGAATATAACGCTCTTGTTCAAGAATGGGACGCTGGCAAGCCTCACGACGTCGGGGTCAAGGTTAAAGGCAATCATGTGACACAAAAATACTACCTCGATCGCCTCCTACCTGTCTACGTTGGCTATATGAGAGTTTTGGACGAGCAGCACCCAGGTCCATTGCTTTTACAGGAGGACGGTGACCCCTCTCATAGGATACGTAAAGAAGGCTCAGGGCATAGCTTCAGAGAGTCCCATTGCATTAGAAACTATAAGCACCCTGACCATAGCCCTGATTTGAACCCAACTGAAGGTATTTGGAACATTATAAAGGAACGTTTACGCCGGAGGACATTTGATACTAATGAATATCTGGAGGCATTTTTGGAAGAATGGGCGAATATTGCGCTAGCAGAAATTAGAAAACGCATCGGTTCTATGCCTGAGAGGTGCCAGTTCCTAAAAGAGACAAAAGGTAAGTTAATTAGGCGTGCTTTGTGGTAAAATAAAAGTAGATAGTTAATTTGATGATTTCAGCAGTGGGTGTCAGAATTCAATGCGGATTAGCCAGCCCCACCTAATCGCGAGACCCATCAGATATTGAGTATTGTAAACAACCAATTTTAACCTTTAATAATGGCATTACCAACGCGATTAAACCCTTTTTGTACACCTCCTGAATCTCTGAATTGACGCAATGCTTCTACGCGCCGGAAGTGTAAATTTTATTGACGCATTAACCAGTACCGTAGGCAAACCGAATGTGACCGCGATTTCTCATAAGGTTGGAATCGCAGAGTCTATCGGTCGATTATGGGTGGAACAATGGAAGAATACGGGCTCTGAGGCGAAGAGGAGGCTCCGGCCAAACTCTAGGATACTCGGGAGGAAGTCAAAAGTCACTAAATATATGTGTCAAATGCTCATATCGCGGTCACGAAATCCGGTTAGGAAACGACCCCTCGACAATCAGATCACATTCCTCGACTTGCCCGTTAAGAAGCGCCAACTGCAGCGGAAGTTGAAAGAGCATTCTAAAGAAGGTGCTATGTATAAGGCGGCGTTTTTTAAGGAGAGTATTTCGGCCAAAAACCACGCTGCACGCGCTCAATGTGGGACTGAACACGTCTACGCCCTTCTCTTTGGTTTCTTCGATCATGTTGTCTATATCGATGAAGCACATGTAGACCCTACTTCGAAAACGCAAGGCACAGTACTCCGTGAGCAAAGAATAAGAGATTTGCCTCAAGATATCGAAGAATGGCCTCCTTTAATAGGCGTACGATTTCCTATTGCAGCTTGGAGCTCGGTGGGGAAAGGCAGAAGAGCTTACCTTTTATAACGACGAGAACTATGCGCAAGATACAATAGAGCCTTCTTCTTACCCTTTAAATCCGCGGCGTTTCTACAGCTGAAACAGGAGTAACATAAGCTACGTATACAAGAATGGGAAGCAGGAAAGCCGCACGCAGCAGAAAAAAAGGTACAAGGCAATGCTACGACACAGAATTACCACGTAGACGAAGTATCGCATACGTTTCACAGTATCATATTCGACTCATTTTTCTTTGTAAGAAGGCGTGGAAGGTGCCATGCTGTGTTTTGATGAAATTTCATTCAGGTGTTGAAGCTCTGCGGCCCCTGCGCCATGAATTCTTGCATACTAGTGTGCTAGCTATAGGTAGCCACAACGAAGAGGAGTAGTATTTAGCTGAAACTACCACATATCACTACGCAGGGCTTTTCCCATACTTTACAAGGTCCTTACAACGCTGTGGTATCTCCGAAATCCTTGCCCGTACTTCCTCTATCGTGATTTTGCTCCATTCGTCCTGTAATATCTCCAGAAGCTGATCTAAAGTATCCCAATGCCTACTTTGCATCCGTTGCTTAAGAATTGACCAACGCCCTTCAATCAGGTTCAGATCGGGCGAGTTACCAGGGAATGTAAGCGTCTCGATATCGTTCTCAAGCTTTAACATAGTACAAGTACTAGGAACATTCTCGTGAGTAGTATGATGGGTTCGTCTTTGCATACCGTGACTTGGATCGCCGTCTTCTTGTAATATCCATTTCCGAGAAGGATCTCGAGCGTTAGCGTCTTGTATGGCTCGAATATAAACTGGTATTGGCCGCTCCGAGTAGTAACTTGAGTCATACTATTCTCTTGCGGAGTTTTGTTTACTTTGTGCGGCTTGCCAGCCTCCCACTCGACCACACCCTTTTTATACTCCTCCCCTAATTCCTACTTGCTCTTGCGAGGCTTCGGGGGATACTTAGGAGTTTCGATCTTCTCCTCTTCGTCCGAGTAAGCTCTAGCCTCTCGCACTTCTCGTACCAGCTGATCCAACCCGCAGCATGTAGTTTTACACCACCGAGAGCTGGCCGTTCTTGAATATTCTCTGGATCAAGCCGATGGCCACGCTCTCGAAGGTCCTCCAACTCTTATTTGATCCGGGCCAACACAGGATTCGTCTGTAAAGTAGACAAGTATCCAGAAAAGTCGATTAGAGGTTTCGGCCGATTTGTTGCCAAAAGTGACTCGATCAGTTTTATACTGCTTATATTTGACCTTCCCCGTATATGCCATCCGATAGACTTGTCCGCTATCCGTATGCTCTTTGGTTTTAGCAGTAATTTGCCGCTGAGAAACTTCTATATTATGGAATTCGTGTTAATGGTCGAGGAGGCATTTTTGTACCGGGTTTTTGTTGCTTGTGAGGTATTTGTAAAGCCCCTTGGATACCCTAGACCTTCGTCTCCGTATCTGCGACCTCGGGTGGGTTCTTCTTATACTCGGGCATCCAATCTCAGCTCGTTTTTAAGCCACTCAGCGGCTGTTGTTCGTGGTATATCGACATCTTCGCATATATCTGCAAGTGTTGCGATACCGGCTCTCTCTCTTCGTATATATCGAAGTAACGTTCTCGTCGCGATATGTCTTATTCTCTCCTTCGGATTGTTTTTCCCGTACGTGAATTGTAGGTTGCTTTACACGTTTATTGAACCATAATTACATGTTAAAGCGTTTGTTGATATGTAAATCGATGTGGGGAAAGTGGTGAGATTATGTAATGACGGTCAACTCGCTCGATCCCTGCTGATTCTCTCGTGCGTATTGAGATTGTGTAGATAAACTCGATTCACGACTGTTTCCATCTACATCGAAGACAACTAGTTCAAATGAGAGACACCTAGTTCTGAATCTCACCTGCCCGGTCGTGGTTACTCGTACTTCTTTCCAATACTGTACGCCGCACGGAGATGATCCACCAGCATGGAACCTTCCTCGCTAGCCTTCCGTTATTGTCACTTTGCTCCGGACTAGACTCGTCAACTATCTTTGCTGATCAATTTCTGGCAATAATCTTCGACGACCTCCCGCCTCTTCACCAATCTTCTCTCTACAGCTGTAACTCCTTTGCTTCACTTTCCTACCTAGAATTGCGCTTCAAAAAATTCCTTACTGCTCCTTGCCCCCCTGCGCCTCAGGAGACAATTATTACGACTACCCCTATTACCCAGCCTAAGTATACATCTGTCTGACCTCACCACAAACGATTCACTGATACTGTGTTCAGCTTCCACGTGCACCTGTTTGCGTGATCACACTCTGAAAGTTAGACACGGTCAGAAGACGGGGATCTTTAACATATCCTTGCTTGATCGCCAGTATCTGCGTCCCATATTTGCAAGAAGAGAAATATATTTTCAGCCCGTGGACTCAGCTTTCATCGCCCCGTCCACATAGTCTTGCCACTGTTACCAGAGCCAGCTATTTTTGGGCTTCAGCACTCATTTGTGGCATTTTGAGCCCCCACCGAATCATCGTAGTTCTTGCTACCATCCTTAAGTCATCCTTGCGCTCAATGCTTGCGGGATCCATCAAGCTGGAGAAACTACGCGGTGCGCTCCATCGACGACACGATTCTCCACCGGCTGCTTCTTCTCGCTCTGATAGTAAATCTCCCAACACGAGCGAACCCAACTCAGTTCAGACATCTCAAACCCAGTCCAAAGCTAGAGGGAGCTCACCAGCGTGGATAGAAAGGATGAAGCGTAATCATTCCATGTTCAAGCGTTCGGCTTCACCAGTCGGTGCTTCGTCTCGAACTGGTCGTAGCAGGGCCCCGATTGCTCAGACCGATGGAAGTTGTTCCACAAAGCCAGACCACAAAGACCCCGAAATTCTACCTGCTCGTCTCGCCACGGCTATACCAGATATGAGAAGGCCTAGCATCGCCCCCACTGCTGATCACAGACTGCCTTCTATAACGTCTCCGAAAGTGAAAGCTCTTCGAGTGCCGCGGTTCTTGAAGGCCACAGACGATGGTAGGACTCTAGCCTAACTCACCCGCACATACAGCTAACGGATGAGCTAGAATTGCATGAAAAGTATGCTGAGCTTGGATCACTTGAAAATGATCGTCTATCTGGAAAGAACTCTGATGATTCTGCAAACAGCCAGTGGGCCCGACTAGATGCAGATCCAGTTCTGGATCGTTATAGCAATATCCATCCCTGGGCTAAAAACAGAGTTCTGCTCCAAGTGCCTGATGGGTTCAATAACTATATCAATGCTTCGCCAGTCCGCCTAGTGTCCACTGTGTCAAATCAGAGAGACAATTATGAAGCAGCACGCGATAGCTATATCTGTATGCAAGGTCCAAAGAGAGAGACTGTTGACCATACCTGGCACATGTTTTGGCATGAACTGTCCCGACCGGACGAGGCTGCACCAGGAGTTATCATCATGCTTAGCCCAACTCACGCACCACATCCAAGTGGCGTTGGAAATTTTGAGAAATGTTATCCTTACTTCCCTCTCGACGAAAGCTCGCCACCACTCGTTATCAACGAGACAGGCATACTAGGTAACGACTTCCATGCCGAAGTACGGTTCGTCACAAGAGAACTGCCAGTAGCCGGTAGCGCTGTCGAGATCCGAAAGCTTGCAATGGTTGTGCGTGGAAAGGAAGACCAGGAAAAGCTAATATGGCACTTCCTCTATCCCTCTTGGCCTGACTATGGTGCGCTGGGAGAGAAGAACATCAAGTCCATAATCTCACTCATGGAAGTCTCACGGGAGAAGAATTCCGCCGAAAATCCTCGGGTTGTGCATTGTAGTGCAGGCGTCGGTCGGACTGGTACATTCATTGCACTAGAGTTCTTGATCAGCGAACTTCAAAGTGGCGCATGGAACAGCTGGACTGGCGATGCGGATCCGATCTACGAAACAGTCAACCAGCTTCGTGTACAGAGGCGGACTATGGTACAGGCTTACGAACAGTATGCTTTTCTCTATCAGGTGCTGAAGAAGATGTGGATCGAAAAGTACAGTAACCCATCTGTGGCTGCGCTTACTGCCGAGCAAGAGAGTGAGGAAGTCTCTGGGAACGTGGCACCAAATACATCTGCAGGCAAGGACAGCAACGAGTAGGTATGTTGGCTACTCGTCAAAACTTTACAGACGATGCCGTTACTTCTACCAGATATACCAGAGGTGGAAGACAACTTGGCTCTTTTCCCATGACAATGGCCAGAGGTTTATGTACAATCACGGTTTTACTACGTCGACTTCAGCGAGCATATGTATGGTTTGGGGAGTTTATAAGGAACTGCTCTGTTTAGACGCGCGAATTACTAGACGACCGGCCCAACGCACGTACAGCAGGGTATGTATACATTAAATCAAGCATGGCTTTCCATAAATGCTCTTCCCCACATTAAAATCTTGCTGGCCTTTGCTGGCCCGGCTGTGGAGGTAAGTGCATGTATCCGCGTGCTTCTGCGCGGAGTTACAAACGAAATCTTCGGGTGTGTATCGTCACGAAAGCAATGGCGCGCGATTGATATCTAGGCTGGCTGGATCTACATCCATGTATTTTCTCGCTGAGGCGGATTTGAGTGAGTTCGGGGTGCCAGATGCCAAGCGATGAATTTCATGAATGGGAGATGAAGATGCTGAATTACTATAGCATATACCGCTTCATGGCTGTCGCTCATAAGCAGGGTGTTAGTAATAGGAGGCGACCGTTGGAATATTACTTCTGTGTTCGTCTCCTATTCTGACTCAAGCTCCAGTGGTTGCCTGTGCTTCCATAGCCCCACAGTGCAATAGGTCCACTTGTCATCCCAGATGCCTTGCTCGACCCAGCGCTTCTTGGGTAATTCCTAGACCTATTCCACGAAAACATCTACATGCGAATATGTCATATCCACCCTGCTGCAGTCTGGATCGGCATCCCACATCTGCCTCCTCTCTTCCTGCATCTGAGCTGAGAACCGTTGCCAAGGCAACGAGGCCATAAGCCTCATTCGCAACTAGTCGTTTAGACAGATGCTTTGTCGCAAGGTCGTATCGTATCTTAAATTTCCGAGTTGTGTGGTGGCGGAGAAACATCGAATCGCCCTCTACAACAATCAAGTCGTTCAGGATGACCCTCCAAGGCTGCCAAAGCCCACCAAGCTCATAATAAACCACCTTCTCGAACGCCAGTATAGTGCTCTATATTCAATCATGCGGTAGTAAACGACTCAACATTGGGTTGTTGAGAATATGCGATATGTATCTTGATATACCTATGGTGTACTAGGTGAGGTGGGGCTTTAGGTATCTTTTATATTACTATTACTCTTACTATTACTATTACTAGTGCTTCTAGTACCTCTTATATTGCTTATAATATTGTTTTCATAATAATGAGATCCTTGAACTCCCATCTCAACTCCTTAAATGCCAATATTAGAGTGCCCTAGGATATGGGATAATATCTACATGGTGGGTATAACAATAAGATTTATTCCTTACATTAATGTTTCAAGGGTCTAGGTATACACGTTGTATGATTCTAAATCCTAGGTACTGCACTCTGTGGATTGTTACATTTGTGTGTTGCATCAGCTTATAGCTATGCAACACTGTAGGCTTTCTTGCCCCATGAGGCGGGTTACCTATCCCTCAGGTAGTATATTCTACTTTATCTCCCTCTTAATCCCTTCTACGAGGTATACCCTCCACGAATACCCATTCGGCCCAACACTTAAAGCACGCATGTTAATCTGTTTACAGAACAGAGGGCATTGTATGGTGACGGCTGTGTCGAATATGCCAAAAGGATCCGGAGGGGAAGTGAAGTGCCTCCTCATCTCTATTACAGAGAGTAGTGTAACAGAGGCCTGCACCTACAGAACCGTAAGAAACTGCATGAGATATTGCTAGTAAATCGATATCCGTTGTATCTTTCTCCTCCTGTATATCTGTAGTCGTGGTTGTGCAATGCTAAAAGTTAGGGGAAAGCTCTGGTTCGGAGGCGGAATCGTTCAAACTGCTGGATATGCCGAGTCGAAGCATGCTACAGTATACTGAGTGACATCGAGCCGAGAACCACATGGTAGATACTGCTGAAAGGTGAAAAGGGTGTAGTTTGCTGCGAAAAGTTGTCAACGCGTGAGCTCCAAGCCTGAAGGCCCCTTAGCTACTGTCTGCAGTCCCTCAGCGGAAGTGAAAAGGCTCAGCAATCCTCCACAGACTCGGAGAGACTGACAGGGGTTTACAAATGGCACCGACGTGAAGGTGGGAGCTCAACTTTGCCAGCCTTTCCTTCCCTTCACAGCGTCCTCATTACCAGTATTCTTAATCATACAGTTCAAACTCTCCTTGACAAAGGAAAGCCGTATTCCATTTGTTGATTGGAAACATGGGACCAGGTACTGGCAGCAGCGCTTTCAGTCAATTCACTCAATAGCACGCGATAGCGAGGTAACACGAACTACTATCATTTCTCGTAATACATATTAACATAGTGACATACCATCGTAATAACGGCCCACACGATGCCCGACTCCCACAGCGGTGCTCTCAACCTTGAACATTTATGTAATCCCGATTCTCAATCGTCACACTCTTCGTCATATGGTTGACTTTGTACACTCCCACAAGTCTTGATGCTAGCTCAAACATGTTGTTGCGCAGCGAGATGACAATGAACTGTGCATTTTTCGTTCGCTCCTTGATATAACTCGCTACAATCGAGACCTGATCATATTAGCATTACAACGACATAATAAAGGAGGAATTCCACTTACATTTCTGAAATCCAGAGCAGCATCTATCTCGTCCATAACATACAGCGGCGTTGGCTTGTAGTGATGCAAAGCAAATACCAGTGCCAGACTACTCAACGTCTTCTCACCACCACTGAGGTTGGAAATGTTCTTCCAAGACTTCTTCGGAGGCATAACACTGAAAAGGATTCCTTCTGAGAACGGATCTAAGGAGTCTACCAGTTCGAGTTCCGCATTTCCCCCCATGGTGATCATTTGGTACATCTCCTTCAACCGCAGGGAGATCGTGCTAAAGCCTTCCATGAAGCCTTCTAGGCGGAGTCGTCGAAGATCGTCGCATCTCTTCTTCACAGTATCACGCTGACCAACAGCATTTTGGAGATCTGCGTTCCGTGTAGCATGTTCCTCCACCCGGCGGCGATATACTGCCAGAACACCGAGATCGACATGCGCATTTTGAGTCTTCTCCTCAAGAGCAGCAATTTCACTCTTTAGAGTCTCCTTGCTCATATCCGCAAGCTCATCCTTGGTGTATTGCGGTAACTCTTCAACCTCCGTTTCCTCACCCAGATCGCTGATGTTCTGAAAGGACAACTTGCCTAGTTTTTCGTTCCAGTACTTCAGACGCTTTTGGTTCTCCGCCAAGACTTTCTGGTTCTCTTCCAATTTGTTGCGCATCTCGATCTCGATTGCGCGTGTCGCGTTGAGCTCTATGGTCCTGACGTCAAGCTCAGCCTTCAGATCATTCAAATCCTTCATCCTGGACCGAAGGGCTTCCTGTGCCTCTTCCACCTTTGCCTGATATCCTTCGGTATCGGAAGCCTGGTTCTGAATATCTTCTTCTAGCTTCTTCAGATCGACAGTCGCATTCTCCAACTCTTTCAGAGCCTTTGCGTAATCCTTTTCGTGCTTGACCTTCTGTTTCTCGGCTTTAGCTCTGGTTACTTCCGCTGTAGAAATGCTGTCGTTTAGAGTATCTATCTCTTGCTTCAAGGCATCGACCTTGGACTTCTGCGTACGTAGTTTTTCTCCACCAACTTGCATGATCTTGTCTTGCAAGGCTTTAATCTCCTGTTCAACACTCCAAGTCTCACTATGAAGCCTCTCGACCTCGTTGTTGAGTTTTACGATATCTTTACCCAGTAGAGTGACGCGGTTGTCATCCATCTTAGATGGTTGGTGCTCTTTACTCAACTCTTTGATTCGGCGTTGAGCATCTACGAGATTCCTTGCTGAGCTCTCCACCTCTAGACCGAGCTTCTGCATCTTTGTATCGAGTTTTGGAAGCTGATCATTAACGTCTTTGAGCCTCAATTCAAGATCTCGTTGACGATCTTGGAAGCTCTTGAACTCCTGCTCAAAAGCATCACGATCTACTTCCAGCTTGGCGACCTGCTCCTTAGAAGTATCGGCAACCAGCTTCGAAGACATCAGGCCTTTCTTCACAGTGTTTCCACCTCCGGACATAGTTCCTGATTTGTCGATCAGCTGCCCGTCCAGAGTCACAACTCGCCATCGTTTAGCTCCATAAGCAATTCGATTGGCCTGTGCAAGGTCTTTTGTAACTAATGTGTTCTGCAACGAATGATAGAATGCCGTGCGGAACTTGTCATCTTTAGCTTTGATCAAGTCAAACAATCGAGGCACATTCTCCGGAGTTTCGATAAGCGCCATGTCCCGGATTCCCAGCTTATCAAGACACATGAAGTTTCCTCGTCCAAGGTTGGTCTTACGTAGATGTTCAATACACTGTTGTCCACCATCAACTGTATCTGTGACGAAGTTATCGAGTGCTCCGCAGGCAGTAGAGATTGCTACATCATATCTCTGGTCGATTGTACCAAGGTTACCAAGGCGGCCATGGAAACCATCAATACGCCCGGACTCCTTGAGACGCAACAGACCAGTCAAAACGTTACCCTGTGTCTGAGTGTTTGAAAGACTGGCCCGAGCTTCATCGGCTTTCTGGCGGGCTCCTGACAGCTTGAAACGCAATTCAGGCTCTCTCTCAGTGATCTTTTCTAGCTCCGCCTGCACTTTCTTTGCGTCCTTTTCAAGCTTAGCTCTCTCTGCTTTGCAAGTCTCCAGCTCAGCAAGCTTGACTTCTTGAACTTCTTGGATGGCAGCGACTTTGGCCCCAGTCTCTTCTAGAGCAATGGCTCCAGAGTTAGCTTTTTCATGCAGAATAGCGAGTTCACTCTCTGCTACTGCAATTGCAGACTGTTTCTGGTTGATTTTTTCGTTCCATGGTTCCAAAGACTTCTGCTTTGCGGCAATCTGATCAGAGAACTCCTGAGTCTTACCCTTCAAGCTATCACGAATGGAGGTAAGCTCCGCTTCTTCAGACTTCCTGCGGGTTTCCATAGCCGAGATCTCCTTATTCGCGTTGTCTATCTCGGCTGTACAGTCCTCGATCGTCGTCTGTGCGTCCGTGGCGGCACTTTCAGACGAGCTGATTGTCTTCTCAGACTTCTTCTGTTTTCCTGCTAAGAACTTTCTCTTTTCTTCATATTTGACATTTTCCTGGTCGAATTTCGCCATCTCCTTCAGTATAACTTGACTTTCCTTGTCTAGAGCTTCCAGCTCCTTCTGCCCCTTCTTGTACTGCTTGTCCAGTTGCCTGATGCAGTCTTCGTTACCTTTGTGCTTATCCATCTCAGCATCAAGTTGTGACTGCATCTGATCAATGGCCTCTTCAGTAACAGCAAGATTATCACCACATTCATCAATATAGACTGAATAAAGTGCTGCTTGCTTCAGAGTCAACTCGTTTTCATCCTTGATGTACGCGAGCGCCTTGTTCTTCTTATCCTCCAAACTATTCTTCTCTTTCTCTACATGCTGTACTCGACCACTCTTCTCGATACAGACCTCGTTTAGCGTCTCAACTTCTGCAGCTGATTCTTCTATTGGCGTTTTATATTTGGAAGTACCGATGATGTCTTCAAGGTATTCCAAGAGCCCATCATCATGCTCATTGGCAGCTCTTGGCTTCATCTGCGCAATGGATTCAACCTCACCTTGGAGGATGAGGAATCGCTTGTGATCCAGATCGATGCCCTTCTCACGGAGATATGTCGTAACAATGGTGAAGTTCGACTCCTTCCCGTTCATCAAGTATTTGCTCGAGTTGTTCTTGAAGGCTCGCCGCGATATCACTAAATCGGAACCTGCAATAACCTCACTTGTGCCATTCGCCTGGTACGTATCAGCATCGAGAGATCAATTTAGTCTTCTCAAACTCACCCGATCCATGACTTCCTGAAAGTGGACTGCGACTTCGCAGTGGTCCAGATCCGGAAACGCTGCAGAATTATGAATCAAGGCCGAAATCTTTCCCTGTCTCATCTTGCTAGCTCTGAAGCCAAACACAAATAAGAGGGAGTCAATGACGTTAGACTTCCCCGAACCATTGGGTCCTACAACGGATGAGAATGAAGCATGAAATGGACCGACTTCCTGACGTCCAGCATAACTCTTGAAGTTCGTCAGTATGAGATATGTGATGACCATTCGTGCTTTTGGGCCAGCATCCTCCACAACAGGTATTGTCATTGATCTAGACTTCAACACAATATCCATAGGCTTCTCAAGAACAGTATCGAAGGCATTGACTGGCTTGATCACTGCAGGCTGGCTCTCAGCTATGCGCGGACGGCTGTTGATGGTCAAGGTGATATCAGCGAGTGGTGCGCCGTGGAGCTCTAATGGCTCTGGAGACATCGAAGGCTGAGGGGTTGGTAGAGGTGGCGGAAGCTCTGTGATTGAGGTAAAGCGTGATCCCCTTGGAGGTGCACTCCTTCTCTTTCGAGGGGATGTCTTCGATGGCGATTCCGGCTCAATTGAACGGCCATGCTCTGGATCAAACATCTCTGAAGGTTCGATTTCCTCAGCCTTGATCTTTTTTGTTCGTACACCGCCAGTCCGAGGTGTTGGTGTTGGTATGGTATTGGTAGTCTTCCGTCTCAACGCCGGTGCTTTGCGTGGACTTTTCTTCACTGCTGGTGTGAAATCCTCCTCTTCATTCTGCTCGACTTTGGATTGCATGGGCTCTTCTTCCTCGTCCGACTCCACGACTCTATTCTTTCTGCTTGCCGCCCTTCTAGACGGCCTGGCAGGTGACTCGGACATGATGAAGTCTTCCGCAGTTTGTGTTTGTAAATTGGTGCTGTATGCGCCGCGTCGTGATACGTTTTCGCGAAAGCTTCAGACCAATGTTGCCACAAGCATGGGAAGCGGATGATCTTTGGGCTTCTGATAATTGCAGTTGACGCGTCCTGGGAATATCGTTTACCTTGGTGGATTTTGTGTTGTTGTGGTTGCGGGTAGTGTATTAAACCTGTCGATGCCTTTGTTTACGCTGTTGCCAGTTTGAGCTTAGTGTCATGCAGAACGATAAGCGATAACGATTGCTTTGGCTCAGAGCTTCAAGACTTGCGCACTTTCTCTCTTTCCCGCTGTTTGTGAAAGAGTGCAAAGATCATGCTGTTCAATTACCACAAATTTGATGAGGTGTTCCCCTCTGGAATCGCGGACCATCATGATGAGGTAGCTACCCAGAGCATTGAGGAAAACAAAAAGAAACTGGAAGGCCTGTTTCTGGAGAAAGTCACGAAAGAGATGGGTGTGAAGAGACGTGAGTATTGGTATCACGTATGATTTGCTTAGCATTGTATTAATTGCTGTACAGTTTCGAAGTTTTATCCAGCCACCGACAACAAGAAGCTGCGGAACCTACATGAAGCTATAGTCAAGACTAACAGTGCCGACCATCACAAGATCTCGGTTCTCTACTACATACTTCTCGACTTCGATGCGCCTTCCGGACGGAGAGATCTCTCTACGGACTTCGAGAAGGCTTCTCATCTGCCTGAATCGTATGCATTGTATATGAAAGGCTTATGGCATATGGATCGACTTGACTTTCAGGTATGTCTGTCTAGATTGTCTGCAGTGGATTGCTAACGAACTCAAGGTGGCACTTCAATACCTGACGCACCCATCTCTGATACCTACCTTCGCCGACGAGATCTTGACGGTATTAGTACGCCATAACCCTAGAAAGCTTCATTATGCTCTGGCATACTATCACACTGTCCAACCAGGACTCAAGACACATCAAGCTCTAGAAGACTTGTTCTCAGCTCTGGCAAGGACGAATGTGACAGAAGCTTTCTACTTTTGTCGTCAACAGCAACATGCTCGGCGTCACATGTTCGAGATGCTGATATCGCTTGCGATGGATGACTCTACGCGGGATTCTGTCGCATCCCGGGGCATAGAACTGGTCAACTTACCATTGACTGCGGAAGAAGAGGGCTGGTTTGAAGCATACTTGTCAAATGGCGAGGGTCGTTCACTGATGCATGCCAAGGACACTCTGATGATGAGGAGGTTAAATACTGGTCAGTTTAAGGAGTTCCTAGCGCATGATCATCATAAGACAGTAAGGACTATGGCAGGAATCAATTGGCAGAAGATATCCGAAGGTGTTAAACAAGGCCTTGGACCGCGGGTTTGAATGCTGGTAGATTGAGGATCTGCTGATTCACATGTGGGGTTTTGGCGGCATAGCGACAGGCGTATGGAGTAGGATAACTATGACGGCGACTCAACAGTGGTCTCTTATTCTCAAAAGTTGCAAGATATCTTCAATGCCTCGAAGTGGACTATCAACCACCCACATGATGTCCTGTTGAAGGGCTTTTGCAGAGGATCTTGAATCGCTGGAGATATAAAAGGCACGATGTTTTGGAACCCAATTCGTGCGAAGCATTTCCTGATCTTCCATGTGCAACGAAATTAGCCGTCTTGAAATGCACTTGCGATTAGTAGCTCTGTTGGGACGAGTAATCTCGGAAAAGTCTTGGATTATCTTTCTCATCGTTTCTGCTTGGATCAAAATGGCTGTCAGAATTCTTTACGCATAGGCCAGAAAATCATGAGAACAGGGCAAAAATGGCCTACTTTGTACTGCTGTAGAGTATTAATTTAAAGTTCTATTTCTGTATAACTTATTATCAGGGTATTTGGGTATCAGACCTCACAAATGTATTCTTCAAAGTACAAAAAACAACTATAGCTGCATGACATCTCTAGTTTCTATTTTTACTACTAAAAAGTTACTAGTAAAACGAGAGGTTCACAGCATCTTCTGACAAAGCACCTTTAGAGAATACTTTCCATGTACATTAGTCTTTTTATTACTTTGGAAGTTGTTATACAGAGTTTTGGGGTTCTATATATTATGAATTTGTTGAGTTATAATCTAATAAACACCTGAATATTTGGGTGGTTTTGGTGTGTATTCATCATGTTCTGGCCCGTGCGTAAAGAATTCTGACAACCATCAACAATGGTTGTCAGAATGGGGTGCGGATTTGTCAGCCCCACCAAAACGCCACCAGGAGGTGCAAAAATTCCGTCTCGTTCAAATCCAAAATCCAAAATCCAAAACAAAGCACTTTTTCCTGCCTACTTTAATTCACAGAATGGCATCTGTAACACGCTCTAAAGCATGGGAAACTCCGCTCGAAGATCCTCACCCCAAAGGCAATTGTACTAGCCGAAGGAAGATCGAATTCTTCAGAGATTACGACAATGCTAGCCCATCCCAGACGTTGATCTCTACTGTAGCGAAATCTGACATTACCAATCAATGTGCTCGAAATTAGCTTAAACAACGCCGTGAACTAGGCTCTCCTGCGTATCATCGTATGAGAAAGAGATCAAAGATTCTAGGGAGGAAGTCGCGCGTATTCAAAGAGACCTGCAGTTTCTTCTATTCTCGTCTCGAAACAAGGTTCGAGATGAGCGTTGGGAGGCCCAAATGGAATGTCATAAAATTGATATAAAGCCACGTCAATTTCTCTCGCAGCTAATCCAAACTACGAATAAAGGTCGGGGCTACAAGCAGGCATGTACAAAGTCGGATTTGAGCCAAGACAGCGTTACTGTTCATCTTTGTCATGGCCAAAAGTACGCTGGCAAAATCATTGCGGATGCTTTTCAAGTTTGGTCTGTACGGACAAGGTGCACTTCGATCCGAGTGCTCGAAAGGCCGGCTATATTGCGAGAGAGCAGGGGAAGCGTTGAGAGCTGGAAAATATACAGAAAAGAGGGAAGAAAACAGGTGTTATCCTATATGCCGCAGGCTAGTGCAACTGGTGAGATATGGCTCCGGCATTGATCTGGTACCACGAGGCAGAGGAGTATATTGAGCATCCTAGGCCTTCTAAACGTCTAACGAAGCCTCATAAGACCATGTACCAATCACATGAGGGATACGATCTTCGTGTAGCCCAGCGGGAGTCCGAGTTCCCTCAACCGGTAGAAGTCAAGCCGTTAGGCAATTCAATTATCGGGAAGACATGATATACGGAGATCTTGCCTCGCTATATCACCGCTACCCACAATCTTCGTCGACGGTTTTACATGAGAGGAGAGGATAGTGATGGATCCCATGGTCATACGCTAGTGCATTGGCAGGATACGATTCAAGATCAAATCAAAAGAGAAGCAAACTTTGAAACAATTGAGCACCCTCCTGGTTTACCTGATGTTAACCCGCAGGAGGCTGTTTGGAACATTCCAAAGGAAAAGGTAAACAAGAGAGTATGGAGGACTCTTGCAGAGTACAGACGGGTGATTTGAGAATGAATGTAGCTTAATCACGCTGGATCAAGTTCGGAACAGGATCCGGGAGATGTCTAGTAGGATAGAACAGCTTGTAGAGCATCCTGTTATACCCTCCATATAACCATAAATAGTAATGCACGGACCACCCATCGCCTGTCGCCTGCAAATCCTCAAGCCTGATTGTTGAGGTCATCAATCCATTTCAAGGCTGTAGTCGGATCAAGACGCTTTGTATAATCCGGGTCAATGAAGGAATTCTTTACGACACCACTCTTGTCCAACAGGAAGGTTGCCGGGATGGGGACTGCGAAGGAGTCGTCTCCGTTGTGCTTTTTTAAGTCGAAACCAAAGGATTGATAGATTGGGCGTAATTTGTCATCCTGGACAAATAGGATTCCCAGATCGTTCGCAAGCTGGTTCCCAGCATCAGACAAGACCGTAAATTTCAGATCGTGCTTTTCGGTGGTCGAGAGCGATGCATCGGGTACCTCTGGAGAGATAGCGACAAGCTGGACGCCCTTCTCGAGGAACTTGCCCATGTTGAGGTGGAGTGAGCGTAAAGCAAGATTGCAATATGGGCACCATCCCCCGCGATAGAATGTAATCAGGAGGGGTCCTTGGATGAGTAGCTCGTCCCTGCTGACTTCCTGCCCAAGAGCATCACGGAGTCGAAAGGCAGGGAAAGTGTCGCCATTTTGGATGGTAGTCTTAGGATCAAATGAAGCCTGAAATTGTGTGTTGGCTGACGATATCTTCTGGCGAGTTTCTAGTGGCATCTTTTCAGCGATGCTTGCATTTACTGCTGCTAGATCGCGTTCGAGACTCATGCTGATGATTATGATTATCCGCCAGGGAGGATAAGTGGGTGCTGGAAGAAAACTAAGTGGACGTTTGTTGTCGCTGCGTTGGTTGAGTACCAAAGATGAGAACCAGAAAAAAATCTTTTTGTAGAGGAGTTGTTTCTTAGTGATTCCGCTTACTACTCAGAATTCGTGGATCAACAGGGGTTGCAGGAATTCTGTGCGGATCACTAATCCCCACCAAAAGACAAGAGGTGATGTGATACAATTGATATAGTTATGTCTTAACTTTAATTATTTTACAACGTCACCATTTACTACCTCTAATAGGCTTTCCACCAGATCTTACGAGCTCTGCGCATGTTCGAATCTTCGAGGCATATCTGCAATGCAATCCCGTATTTCCTGCATTATTGGAAGGATGACTTCTGCACAGGGAAATGTAGGGTGTTGACGACTATATAATTTGCGCTACCGAGGGTGTGTCTTTTACCTTATTCTCCCTACTAATCTAGGTGAAGATTTCATCTTGGCACACAGCCATGGATGCTACTTATACACGTGACACCACACAGGATATCACTTTAACATGCATCATAATTTTGTCCCCTTCCTCCTGCAAGCCCTCCCTCATGTCCTCCTCCGATTCGAAGTATCTACGCCGTACACGCTGCTTGATGATAGCCCAAATAGGCCCAGTCAGGTTCAGATCCGGACTCTGGTCAGGGTGAGCAAGATTGTGAATACCCTTGGCCTCTTTAAATTCAGCTGCACGACCCTGTTTTGGTATACCGTGCGAAGGATCACCATCCTCTTGCAAAAGCCTTGGATTCTTGTCAATTCCTTGCATTGCTCGTATGGCTTCAGTATAAACAGGCAAAAGACGTTCGACGTAGCATTTCTGAGCTATTGCATTGCCTTGTACTTGCATATTATGCTCGTGAGGCTTGCCGGCATCCCATTCCTGTACCCGGTGTTGAAATTCTTCTTCCGTCTCGGTTGTCGGGCGACGACGAGGTTTGCTAGGGTACGGAGGAGTCAAATATACCACATCGAGCTGAAATCCAGCTTAATGGAATCAATCCTTTATTGTCGATGAACGCATCGTAGAACTTGCACTTTTTTCGGGTTGTAGCTTCTTTGCCTTCAAGCCTTTCGGGGGATGGAGTTCCGTATGGGTTTAGTCGGGTTTGTGGTGCCATAGTTAAAGATTGAATTACTTGTGTACTAAAATTAAGGGATTTGTTAAGGAAATCAGATCATGACCAAGTACTAGGTTGAGGGCTAGTCCGTTCTGGCCCTAGTGCAGCGGCTAGTGCAGCCGAGAGTTCTACACCTCTCAAGCTCAACCTGGGACCTCTTCTAACCTTAGTCAATTTAACCTGATTCTACAGCCCTGTTTCTGCACTCTTTCAGCGTGAAGGGGTATCATTCTTAAAAGGATTTACAATTTGGTGGGAATAAGTCATCCGCACAGAATTCCTACAACCCGATGGGAGAACAGTGTACGAAGGAATTCATGAGCCATTTAGTCAGCACCCACAAAATCGCCAGCTCTCTTCATTTATACCTATATACTACCACAAATCGCTGTGAATGGGCCATCCATCTTCTTTAACTAGTCTTTCACAGCGCTCGGGCATTTCATTTATTCCCTTTCGTACTTCCTCTATTGAAATCTTGCCCCACTGGTCCTGCAACAGTGGGTGTCAGAATTCCGTCCGCACCCCGCACAGGCCACTAAAACCAAAAAAGCGAGAATGGCTTTTAAATCAGATATATACTTGGTTCACAACGTAAAATCACCACTTATTACCTCTAATCGGCTTGCCACCGGATCTTTGAAGCTCGGCGCATCTTCTAGGCATATCAGCAATACGATCCCGTATCTCCTCCATCGGAATCTTGTCCCATTCCTCTTGGATAGCCTCCTTATGACCAGTTTGTGTGCAATATATACAGCGACGTTTTTGCGGCTCAGTTTGCTTCGTTGACCCATACTTTCTCGCAAATCGACTTGTAATTATATGTTAGCACCTTTTTGAGCCTTTAAGCCTTGCACTGCTTCGACAGTAAGTAGCCCTCCTTGTAATCGACGTTTCTTCGTGCGACGACGTCGGTTGAGTAATAAATCATTTGCTTTGTGAAGTGCAGCGTTTTCTTCTCGTAGAAACGCTAGTTCCTGTAGTGCAGACGCCGACCAATGCATTGTAGAAGCGAAATTAGTGAATTGCTTTGATGTTGTATGATCCGAGCCTTATGGTGTGTTGGTTAAGATTGTCTCAAGTATGTTGCGCGGAGCTTTAGGTTCCCAGATCATAGTTAGGGTTGGTACTGTCGTTGGCGTTGGTGTACGAAGTCGAACGTCAAGCTTTGAGATCACAGAGTTAGGATCGTAAGAAGCAGACCCTGTAGCGCGAAATCCTGCTAGAATGTTTGGTTCAATCATTGCTGTAGAAAAGGCAGGGAAGAAATCTTTCGAGATGTGGCTAATATACGCGCGCATTAACTTTTCGATCTCAGTTCCGTACGAACGCTTTAATGCTCGAAAGCAACCAACGTCAAGCGGCTGAAGATTGTGAGACGAATGCGCTGACATACAAAGGACGGTAATGTATCGGTTCTTGCATTGAACAAAAAAAGTAGCCGAATGATGGCTTTCGTGTCCGTCAAGAGTCAAAAGTCGATATACCCCCTTCGTACGATGCTTTGTATGTTGACCGAAATGCTTAATCCAGTAAATCCCTCGCTCATTTTTTGTCCAGCCATTTGACGTAACAGCAGTCACCGAACCTGGCGGTAAAGAAGCGTTTTCGTTCCAAGACGGAACGTGGTTTTCCCCTGCAACAATAATAAATGAATGAATGAATGAATGAAATTCTATTAAGCGTCTTACAGAGAATCTGTGTGCGCTGATCATGACTAATCTCGAACCTTAATGGTCCGAGGCTCTAAGCGTACCCAGGGAAAAGCCGTCTGGCAGGCGCTTAAAACCCTTCGTTGTTCTATCTAAAAGCCCAGAATTGGCTCTGTGGCTGGAGCCTCCGTTGGGGAAGAGTGATACATTGTGCGCGGGAACAGAGTTATGTGGTGGTGGCAGCGGTGAGTGACGTGGTCGCTACAGCTGGTCGTTGGAGCTGTAGCGCCAGGCGATACTC